>JAOPJD010000025.1:8083678-8104354 GCA_026167825.1 Papilio polyxenes | reverse complement strand
ATTAACGAAGTTAATTTTTTTATTAACGAATTAACGATTAACGAAGTTAACTTTTCGATTAACTGTGCCCACCTGTGGTGAAGATATTTCCAAAAAAATTACAAAGTTTTATCTAAATATGTACTTAGACAAATGTTTATAACACGAATGACTGGTTCAAGTTAATTTTTATTTCGCCCAGTATCCAATGTTTATATAATGTATTTTTTTAAAATTCATACTTTTCATTTTACATCTTTTTTTTATTGTCTCAAATTCTGTAAGTATTATTAGAAGTTAAAACAGAAATATTTCAAAAACTGTAAATGTATTTAGTTTTTTTTAATTCACTTACAATTAAATAAAAAATATTGTCATTAATTTATTGTAATTACTATTCTTATTGTTGATATTTATATATTTAAAATTATCAAGTTGTTCGGAAAATCATTTCGTTTTTATTTCTATTTTCAGTGTTTATTTCTATGTTAAATAATGCCTTTATCAGCTCCAACCGACCTTACAGGACGTGTTGCATCTTCATCGAAAATACACGAATCCTAAGTCGAAAATACACGAATCCTAAGTCAAAAATACACGAATCCTAAGTCGAGAAAAAACGAAATGACTTTCCTAACGATCTAATAATTAACATAAAATAATTTTGTGTAAAATACGGCAACTATTATATCAAGAATAAAATAATTACATAATATAACAATATTTTATATTATAGAAAGTTACCATGTGAGTATTGTGAGTATTGAGGTATTTATATTGTATCCAAATATTTCTTTCATCAACAGCTCCTATTGCATTAATAATAAAATATAAATTCATTCAATTTGAAATTAATAAATGAATTGGTGTAATGTTTATACAAAATATTGCTTGCATGTCTTATTTTTTGTATTTCAAATGTAATTATAAGCTAGTAATGTATATTACGTGTCCATTATAAGTATGAAATATATTAATCAATTATCAAAAGCATTTTTTTAGTGTCATCATCATCTTGACCTTGTCCCACTTACGTAGGGTCGGTGCACCAGGTTTCCGTCCTCCAAATGAATCTGTCTGTCGTCATCTCCATTGTCACCCCCTTCTCGATCATGTCACCTTTCACGTAATCCATCCATCTCTTCCTACCCCTACCTCTACCTGTGTACCTCCACACTCATACTTAACGTTCTCTTTGCCACATGCCATTCTTCCCTCCTCATAATATGCATTTTTTAGTGTCATAAGTTTATTAGTTGCTAGATGTCGCCCGCGACTCCGTCCGCGAGGAATTGAATGGAAACTTAAGTATCCTTTGTGGTCTTTTAGACTATGTACTACATCTGTCAAATTTCAACAAGATCCATTGAGTAGTTTCGGAGATAACTTCAAATAAACATCCATTTAAATTTTCGCATTTATATTAGTAAGATTATTATTTTTGGGATAAAGGGTTAAATAAAACATTAATTTATTAGAAAACCACCATTTAATAGATTCATAAATCACACAAATAATCGCAACAATTTCAAAATTAAAAGACAATTTAGCTTCTATGTGTTTTGAGATTCTACAAAATGATTATATAAAGATTTAAAATTGTACTTCTACGAAGCATTAGAATGCGCGGGAAAGTTGCTTGACATCTGATTTACATCAGAATAGTTACTTTGTATAGATAAAAATACGTTAAATACATATTTTTATAGTCTAAAACCAACGATTACACTACTCAAATCTAATGAATGCTATTTGCTACGAAAGAAATTCCTTCATTTATATCGTTCTGTCCACTCCATACAAGCAGCGTGAAAAAACCGCATATCGTATACAAACTTATAATAAAATACGAAATTAACCTTATCAAAAACTGTACTTTTAACAATAAAATTAAATAATTATAAAAATATATCAAAAACTTTGATTCAATATTGAGTATAATGTTGTTTAATTAAAATTATACACTTTAAAATTAACGCACTGTAATTATCATTTATTTGTTCTACGTGTTTAACGTATTGAAGTCGGGGTTATATAAACAGGAACATAAACATCAGTTAGCATAAGGCAAGAAGATAAAACATTTGTACATGTACAAAATTCACCATTTTATAACAAATAGATCACAAATTATCGATACAAAAGAGGCCTTAAATAAATAAATTATGCATTTGAACATTTGCAAAAAGTTTTTAAAACATTTTTTTTCGTTATTTCATTTCAAAATCTTGGTCTTAGCATAGCACCCAGCGACATTGATAATACAGCTCTCCGTGTTACATTCTCATTTAATTCCTAATCTATATAAGTTCGTGCTAAAGTATAATCGTATGAAATATATCCGAAAAATGTCATACGTAATATCGACGGCATATCCTAAAGGTTGCGTCAACATCTAAATATATATCGCAACAGTTAAAGCAGTCACTACATAGTAAAACTGTATTTAATACATATAAAATCAAATAAATAATAGCCTCTAAAATATTCCATACACATTTATACCTTCGTTTTATGTATAAATAAAACATTTAAACCTATCAGAATACCGGATAATAAATGCATATAGTGTTTTACATGTAATTTTATAGTTTGGTGTGTATCTAATAAAATTTCCTTAGTTTTACATTGATATTACATAGGGACTCCCTCTTGCGAAGTGAAGCTGCGGTCGTCCGTCGCGCGTCTACCCTTACATCATTGATGATAACACATTCATTCTAAAAGGCAGTTTTTGCCTCGATATGTACACAACGTCTGAAATCGATTTCGATTTCGGACACCATTCAATTGATGAGCGTACGTGGAAATTTATGTTGTGTATAGCGGGTATAGCCTAAGAGGGTATACAGCGCGAGTCGCGCGATTCTAAATTAGCGGGGGTATATCATAGACATCGATTGATAAACTTCCACGATCGAACATCGGAGCGCGACGGGCGAGGGGTGCGTTTAGAAAGGGGGGGGTTTAGTTGGTGATGGCATTTAGCAGACCACTGCCTCCGAGATGGGATTCTCGGTGATGCGGATGACGGGCGAGTGGCGGCAGCGGCGCCGGCCCGCGTCCGCCGACAGTCGGCGGAACGCTACGATCTTCGTGGGTGACAGTGGCGCCACTGCAACATCCAACCGCATCGTCACACCAATTATTGCATGCGGGTACTTACTATCTGGCCAAATAATCTGTTAAGTGCTGAAATATTCGATCCTTGAAATCGATCCGGGAATTGTTTTAACTACTTTTAAATAAATATATAGAGAGAGAGTAACCAATGGAAATTCAATACAAATTTTAGATACTAGTGACAAATTAATGTTTGAAATTAACCAGCTGGCTTTTTTAAAACCGATGAAGAAAGTTAATTTAATGCAAGTAATTTGAAAAGCAATTGCAATATTAAAAATATACATCACCGTTTAAAATATTTTGGTTCATTTAATTGATAAAAGCTTGTTATAATACGAAAATTCTGAAAACCAAATTTATAATTGTTACATTTCAAGACATTCTTGGAAAACACAACGCTTTAGAAAGTCTTATACAACAACCCTTGGGAAATAGAATATTTTGGCTGGTTTTTAGAATTTTCAAAAAATTAAATAAAAAATAAACTTACTCAGAACTCAAGCTTCATAGCAACAAACAGTCTAATTGGATATTGAAGAGCTCTGGAGACTACTACATGACCTTACATGACTTAATTTGTGCAGTGCCAACGCTGCTATGGGTTTGGGAGAAAAAAAAATTGAATTAAAAAATAAATAAAGTACCAAAAATACAAATACGAAAAAAAATTAAAAAAAAAAAACAAAAAAAATGTTAATAATTGAAAAATAGAGATAGATGAGATGAAATTAATAAAGATATTTAAAATTTTCCCCTAACGCATCATTTAATGTTACATTTATCTGACAATTTTGTGTTAGGCTACAATGTTCAGTTCTCTTATTAATATAGCCATGTAAAAAATGGTAATGGGAATGTGTAATGATTGGCTTGAAGGGCGTCACCAGCTGATGATCAAGATGGAGGGGAGTAGCAGATGATCAGAGGGAAGGGTTTTAGTTGTAAAAATTCTCTATCCACTTGACGACGCTCATAAATGACATATTGTTAATTTCTTTAAATTGCCGTGCGTTTCCACTGCCGACATACTTATACAAAAATGTATTATTTCATATTCTTCAAAGAAAAAAGGACGGATAGGAATATGTTTACGTATAGGTATTTCGGGAGTAGAAATGCGGGGTTGGATGTATAAGTTTTATTTTCTGCCAATACTAGAAATATTTGTTAGAAACATAAAATGCTATATACATACATACCCTTAGAAAGCCGCAAAAAGATATAAATCAGATAGAAAAATAAAAGACGTGGTTTTCGACTCCAAAGCCAATTATTCAATATATTAAATATTTATAAAATAATAATACTTTTTTTTTTTCTTAAACAAAATTTAATACAACACAAATTCATTTCATAAAAGCTTTAAAGCTATAACAACATGCCATTATGAAAAACCTTTCTTAAATATAAAATGCAGTTACAACAAAAACTTAACAAAAAAAAAAAAATTGCAATTTTCTATTCACAGGACAATTTGATTTTTAAAAATATTTAAGAATAGAAATACCGTTCACGATAATAAAATATTGTTGTTTATATTGTAATAAATGTTTTCGCTGGTCAGTACGGGTTAGATTGTCATCATTTCCCTGTTATCTCAAGTCGGGTCTGTACAAATGGTTTTCATCCTTCAAAGTAATCTGCCATGCGTCATTTAAGTCGTCTTTCACTTTTTTATCATGTCACCTTTTACGCAATCCGTCCATCAATTCCTAGCCCTGTAACTATCGATGTATCGTCCACATACATAATTAAAATTATCTTTGCCAGATGCCCATTTTTGAGGCACACCGCACGCATAGGAGGGATTCATCACACGTCTAATAAAAACTTTTTTTGTCACAATTTCGTTTCATCCTTTCACACATTGAATATAACAATATAGAATAAATAAAGTAACTTGTTAAAAAAAAACTAAGTACTTTGATGACGTCATATTTGACCCTTGAAATGCAATACGAAGCGTTCAAGAACTTTGCGCTTTAACGATTTGCTAACACTATGGCCACCATAAAAATACCTAAATTGAACTTTATGCACTAGGTTTTCTTTTTTTATAACTAACAGACGTTTCAATATTGAGTATGTCTTATGAGTATACTAATATGTGTAATATTAAGTTATTGGTGGGTACAATACTACGACTACAATAAGATTTAAAGGAAAACATCTTCATAAATATCTATCTTTTATATATAAATATAATTAAATAGTATTCAACGTAGGATCATTTTATTTATAAGTAACCTATGTCTTCTTCCAGACTATATTCTAAGTCTGTGTCCAATTTCATCAAGATCTGTTTAGCCGTTCTGGAGATATCTTCAAACCAACATCCATCCATCTAAACATTCGCATTTAAAATATTGGTAAGAAATAAGATATTATAACTCTAAATAACTCTGTGGTATTATTACTTTGTAGTATATTTCTTTATCTACAGTGCCCTTGCTTTGCATTAAGTGTACTTACAGCATACTTAATATGGCTTCATTTATTATGTGACTACATGGTGGCCATAGTACAAACGAAGCATTTATATATTTAACCAAAACTCTTATATACTTAAACATATATACGTACCTAATAAGCATTAAATATTCCAATGTACGCTTAAGCATATAACATTATTTTTGTTTACACAAACAATTTTTAATAAAAATGTCAGTAACACCCAAACTTACGCCACTAACGCATAAATTGAAAACACGTAATTCAGAGTATAATTTTAATATAAACATAATTAATAAGTCTATTGCTACCTTTAAGAAAATATAAATTAAAAAAAACCGAACGTTTATTTTTTTTTCTTGAAAAATCAACTATCTTCCGCGAAATTTACACATGCAAAAAATTTTTTTTAATAGTTGTAGAGAAAATGCGGTATTTCTTAGAAGATGTCAAACAATCGGGATTTGAAAACTTGAGTTATAGAAATTCGTAGTAGCGTAAGTTGGAATTTTACTGTAAGGTAAATACATAAGCTTTATTAATATTTAAAATACCTAATGCTAGTGTTATTAGAACGAGCTCATGCATGCATATTTTACATTAAAATGCTTTTGTGAATCAGCAACCATTTTAAAGTGCCTTATAATTTTTACAATAATCATGGATATTGCGAATTAAAGAATACCATGATTGAAAAAATAGCATGCAAATAATATTTTCAACAACCATATTAAACTTATAGATATATATTGTTAGTTTAATAGGAATCAGTCATGCAAGTGACTTCGAATAGTACTATGTTTCAAACCAAGATCCAAACCTTATAAACAAACCTAATATTTACGTTAAAGTTTTTTTTAATTCTGAAATATTTGCAAAAACAAATTATTTTACTTTATCACATTAATTTCACTTTATAGAACATTTTCTACACAACTGTATTTCCAAAAAAAAAAACATATTTTTCTTTACAATATTTGGATCTTGCTTGACACAAACGCAGCTTCTTTACTTACCATACCCCTCGCCTTGCAAGAAGAGGCGAAAAGCTTCAGATATTTTGGCCGGTTGCTCCTCGAGAACCATACCAGAGTCAGAGATCTGGAATAGATTTATTTATTGAAACGAATTTGATATTTGAAGTCCGGAATACGAAATACACGTGTATTTTCCGGCGAATATTAATATTCCCGTAGAATTAAACTGCAATGACATTTGTGTTAACAGTAAATATTTTAGTTTCTGTTACAGATGTCAGTGGAAATCTACGGTTAAATTTATTATTAGCATATACTCAATAACTATTGTAGTAATCGTAATTTGATTTGGCTGGTTTTATGCAGAAAAGTAAGCAGAAATTCAGTTGAATCGCTAAAATAAAGAATAATAACTATTTCAAAGGTAGCGATCGTCTGCGACTTCGTTTATGCAAAATAAAAAAAGTAAATTTATAATATGCCCGAGTGTATCAGCTACCTTCCCTTAATAGTCCTAACAAAATCGGTCCAGCAGTTAGCAGAACAAATGCGCTCTTGCGGACAAAAAGACATAAATTAAAAAAAAAATTTTTTTTTTTTGATGTAACATACAGTCACTCCAATTTTATTAATATGTGTAAAGAATTAATATTAAATCAGAAAATTGATGTATCAGTTATGTCACTGCGAGAATATACATTCGAAATCTATACTCGATATTGGTAAATGTGCATGACTGAACTAAATAGGTTAACGTCACTCAGTCAGAAATTTCGAACTATCACGCTGACTGGTTTGTCCTCACCAAAGTTGATTCGTTGATTCCAATTTAACACTGGCCGAATAGTACCCTGAGGGTTGAAGTCTGCGTAAAGTGAAATTCATAATGGTACAAAATTTTATTTAATCCATCCAATTGATTTTTATGTATAAAATAAAATCCTCATCAATAATGTATAATTAAGTGTAGTAGAATTATAGAACATTTCGAAAAGTAGCAGCTCTTAGTATTCATAAAACGACGAAGAGTCTGTTTGCTTTTATTTAAACTACTTACTTTTCAGAGTGTTTAAAAGAACTTCATAGCGTAAACATCGTGGAACTCGAAACGTTATTTCTTTGACTGAGTCAAGAGAGTAATGAAAAATAAATTTACCTTTCTCTTTCATAACTTAATTGTTTGGTGGAGATTCTACGAATAAATATTGTGGGTAATGTGACTTCATTTGCCTAATCATAATGGGATGGACATATACACAGACATACGTAAATATACAGAAACCTGCAATGATGAAAAAACCACAAATCTTGCAACAATTATATACTCCTGATACTTAGACCCCTTTTCCACTAGCACGACTAGCTGTAAGACTAATTGTGTGCGATATAAAAACCATTTACACCGAAGATGTGACTGACGTAAAAACAGTAGTTGCGTGTGGACATGTACTATGGGGAGGCTTGGTGGAAAAGGGGTCAAACAATATGGTGATATCGCTAACCTTCATCCAAGTGGAGTTGGTAGGCTGGAGGCGTCCATTGAAGGTGACGGTGTCATCCACATGAGGAGACAAAGCACCAGTAATGTTGAGCACCGGGGCGCGGATGGTGTGTCCCTCGCGGGAAATGTTCAGATCAGTGCGGCGCACATAGGAGTCCATCAGCAGGGACAGGTTGGTCGGATTCACGTGGCGGGTGAAGTATCCGCGGTACATCTGCGCCAGGTCGTGGTTCCGCTCCTCGGCGTACTGATGACAAAAACGCTCCTTCAAAAGTCAACGTTCTGTGGCTTTCTAAGAATTACGCGCTTAAAATATGAACACAGTAATAAAAACGCAAAATAAGTTTAAAATGTCGATTAAAATGTTGACACAGTTAAGTATAACATTTACATAACACACTGTACACATTACAATAAATAAGAAAATATCAATGACAAAATGTCGAATTTCGCAATAAATTAAAGTTATGAACTTCTACCGCCAAGCCAAGAATAGACGAAAAGTTAATACAGGATTAAATAACGAGTTACAAACGCTTCAAGTTTAAATTTAACATAAAATATTAATACACAGGGATGGTAAAAGTTACGCAAGCACAAATAATTATAACATATTAAGCTGGCGATATTAATCGCCAGTTTTAAAATGGGTAAATCGAGTTGGCAAGAATTTTCATGATGCGGTTGCATTTGTGTCAATGTGAATAGCGTGGCTGGTATGCAAATGACGTCACCCGTGTGCCGCACCAGTTTGAGGCGTTACGTAGCAACTGCAACGTCCACATGACGAACGCGGTTTCGATGCACATTCGCCTTTACTATGCAAAAGCTGGCATTGTTTGCGTTCGCGCTAATTAAGTACGAACCTTGTGTGGATTTCAAAAGTTAATTTTAAATCTAAATTTACTAAAGACTATTAAAAACGTCTTTCCGCCAACCTCATTAACACACAAGTAAAGTTATATGCAGTATTGTAATCATTGTGCACAGCATTAAAGTTATCCAGTACAATTACTTGGATGTTCACAAAGTGAAAAAAATACAGAATGCAGTGGGCCAGACATTTTGAACGTGAGCCAAAGGGGCAAGTGCCCGGAACACGGGGAAAATTTGCCAAACCTCGGCTCGTATGAAACGTTCTCAATCCGATAGATGGTTTGGAATTTTTACTATTAAATGGTATACTGCTTTACTGCAAACCAACTGGTTAAAAATACAGAATTAGTGCTGATTCGAGCTGTGGGTGTTCTAGAACTGAAACAATAGAAGGTACTCACCCTGCCGAAGTGATGCCACATGAGATAATCGAGGACACCCTGGGTCATGCCGCGGGCGCGCAGCGAGCGGGAGTTCATCTTCTGGTAAGCCCACTCGATCCATCCGGCCTGGCTTGAGGTGCAATTGATCAGGGTCAAAGCATCCACCTACAAAAACATCAGCTTGTTAAAATACAAATATCCATTTGTTTCATCAGTACTGTCAGTGACTGATGAATGTTATGCTATTCCAAAGCCGAAAACAGATTACGACCAACGTCAGTTTTCTGCTTCTTCAAACTTAGTTTTATATGGCATATATTATAGGACAATATTAAGAAAATAATGATGTAAGTTTTGAAAGCTAACAACGAGTTTATGTCAAGACCGTTATTAAATTATCTCTCGAAAATGTATATTAAGTTTGATGTTGAGAAATAATATGGAAATGAATACCCGCGATATTAGCTCTAGCCCAGCGTCGGTTTCCATTAACTCCTTGAACAAACTCAACGGCTGAATTTGTTGGGTTAAGCGAAAAGTAAATGTTTACCTTCTGCGGGTGAACGAGAGCGAATCTAGCGAGAATGTTCGCGCCTGCGCCAACGCCGAAGCCGATGAAAGTCTTGATGCCGAAGTGGCCAAGCACGTAGTTTATCTGGTTCGCCAACTCGTCCATTGTTGGGTAGAGGTAACTAAAACAAGAAACTCATCATTAAAATAAGTTCACGTAAAACTACTACCCTATATATGTTTTTTTGTCAGACGACGCTCGCTTTGAGAAGCCGAGAGAGCGAGAATAAGATCATCAGTAAATAACTTTAGTTAGTAATCTAAGCACACAATCGATTGTTGAATACTGAAAAATGACATAAAACATCCATAGTCACTTATATGTCTGATTCTAAAAAAATCGAAGTTACACTAGCCGAAGGAAATATCGAACTCAATTTGTTTGTAAAAACAAACAATTTCTATTTAAACTTTAAAAATTGAAATAAATAACAGCGTACACTTCATTATTTTTTTTAAAACGCCAACTCTTCTTTGCAAAACTTCATCGCAAGTCAAACGGTTAAATCCTATTAAAATATGTTGTTTGAAGAAGAAAATGAAGTTGTCAGAATGTTTAAAAGTAAAGGAAGAGCTAATTTTAAGGGCCTGAATCAAGACATTCGTACTAAATGTTACGTAACACTGCGGCAACAAACAAATCTATTCCAAACAAACGCTATCGTATTTGCGGCATACACCGATCGTGGTTCACCATTTAGCATACTCATTACCCATCTTATATAATAAGTCATCCATATGACTGTCATGATACCAAACATAACTAAATGTTTTGAATCGGAATTTAAAAAGTTTGAGAGTTTAGACTAGACTCTGGAAAGTTCCCAATACACGTACACGTTGACGAATTAACAAAAAAAGAAACTACTTTATTTTACTTTTAAAACTTGTGCTTGTAAATACTTGTTTTAGTGCAGCATTCAGAGTTGTTATTTGGGCAATAAAAGAGTCCCTTGATGTATTTTTTGTCACTATACACTAAGCAAAATCACTCAACAACTTGTGAATTAACTCTGTCTTGAAGTCATTTAATTTCTTTTAAAATAGTCTAACTATTAAGAAGTTTTTGATACAGTTTACGTGTTTATTTTATAATCCTAAAGGTATTTGAAATTTAAATTAGTTGACTGAACAATTTAATATGTTCGCGATTTTTCTTAATTCCCGTAAAAAAGAGACATGGGTAACAAGTTTGTGCGTCCCAGCTAGTCTCTATCGAGCGGTGTTCTCTTACATAACACTGCGGTACGGAACACGCCGCGTTGTTCCGACTTCGAACCTTACCAGTCGAAATTATTACACTATTACAATCCAATATTTATTGCCTTGAATAAAAAAAATAAGTACCGAAGCGAAACTGCGGAGAAAAATTAAACTCGGATTTTTTTTTAATGAATAACTAGCTTTTACCCGCGACTCTGTCCGCGCGGAAAAAAAAAGAAAACGGGGTAAAAATTATCCTATGTCCGTTTCCTGGTTCTAAGCTACCTGCCCATCAATTTTCAGCCAAATCGATTCAGCCGTTCTTGAGTTATAAATAACTAACACGACTTTCTTTTATATATATAGATTTTTGTATCATATTTGACGTTACAGATATAAAATGCTATGAATAAAAGATTAGTTTCCTTTTAAGAATGTTCTCTTTTAATATTTTTGGTACATCAACTTGTACCAATAAGTTTCTGAAATTCTATGTTTAAAATGTCAAACACGCGGATGTACAAATTTGATCCTCCTGATGAAGATAACAAAAATTCCATTGAATATCTAAGAACATTATGCCTCGTTTTTTTAAATTTTAAATGTAATAAATTATTGACCACGATTAATTAATGAATTTCAATATTTTATTATTTTAATTAATAATAAAATAAACTCAACTTTATATTCAAACCAATCTCACATTTAAAAGATAAAACCTGATAATTATGTCAATCAAAAAGGCTGTATGTGTTAATAATGCAAGCATGAAATTACATGTAGAAGCAATCTCGACACTTTCTATGAATAATTAATTAGAACTGTGTTCATAATAACCGCAGCCGATATTATGGGGTCACACTTGACACTTGACATGTGCCCGCGAGGCGCCAATCCGTCGCGACGCTAGTCCATTGTTGCAGTTTATTAACACTAAGGTCATACAACACTTTTCGAATTTCCACTGATTCCCTAATGGCGTCGTCAAAGTGCTACTGGCCTTCAATACCCTTAACAATACCATAACTATAGTAATAAATTGATAAATGTAGACAAAGGTTTGAGGTTAATAAAGCTCGTTTTATAGGAACTAACGTTCAGTACTGTTTCTGATCCACATTGAATATGAACATTTGTATTTGAATTTCAGTCGAGCAGTGAAGCAGATATATGTATCGCTTTAATGATTGAGCTTTCGTCAGCCGAACTTTCTCAGTTTTTCAGTTACGAGGCATCATCGCAGAATAATTTTATAATCAAAAGTCTTCTTTTATTACTTTTAATTGATTGAAATATTAGGTGATAGATAATAGCTCGTATAAAAATAAGTAACTCGAAGTAATTATTCAACGAAGTGTCGTTGGGACCGAATAGTTATGATACAATTATATAGAGGATATAAAATAAATGAATCAATAGCAAATAAGGTCGTTGTACCGACATTCGTACGAGGCCAGACTGGATTTTGGTAATGTGCCAACAACGGCTAGAATGTACTGCACATAGTAAACTACGTCAAATGTACAACCATGCTCGTCTCTAGGCGACCATAATGCAAACAAATGAGTCATATAATACTAAAAAACAATTTAATGGCAAAGCTTTTTGACCTTTCTAGACATAAATTTTAAATGATGATGTCGTAGCAAAATCGCTCCGGCTAGCGAGTTAATATTTAAGAATTTCCCGTTGGGCCGATCGGTCTACCGATCGATCAGCCAATTGATTTTTTTTGATTCTAGGGACTCGATTGGTCCAATGAAAAAAAAATCAATTTGCGCCGATTGGTCGGTCTACATGCTTTGCAATGTCAGTCAAAATTACCGGTACTCTCAGAATAATTAAAATAATGACAATATGACATAATTCAAGAAAAAAGTTCTATTTAAAACAAAAAATTAACTAAAAATATAACTATTAATTTAGGTACACGTACAGACTAACATTGAAACAATAATTTTGATGTATATAGATTGGTATAAAAAAGTAGCTACAGCTAAACCGTAGAAAAATTCAACACACTTCCCTCTATACTTCGTAGTTTAAGTCCGTAACTTGATAATGAGTGACTTTAATTCGTTTAAAGTCGATTCTTAGTCTGAGATTTAACGTAAATCATTTTAACATTTTTTTTATCAAGTACTGGTTATAAAAAAAGACAATATAGCTTTTTTAAACTGGAAAATATAGGGCAATAAATATAAACCGACACACTTGATAAAAAACATAATTGAAAGAAGGAAAGATAAGTTTTTATTAAGACAAAAATAAAAATTCCATCTCTCTCTTTTTCAAAGAGAATGTTACGGATGACAATATGTTCTAATACATGTATTTCGCAATGAAAACTCATACAGCTATACCTATGACATTCCTTTTTAAAATATAAATCAAATGTCATGTTAATCTCCGACACAAAGCATTTAACGTACATGAGTCTGAGAGTTAGAATAAAAACATCATTCGAAACCATCTAAAATGAAAGATAGAAAGTATTTTAAAAATGTACTTTTGTTCTCAGTGATGCATATAGACTTCATGGATAGTACTTCTGCATATTTTTCAAGTTGCTGCTATCCAGCTCACTGTAGCACATATCTCTCTTGACCTCTTTTCCCAACACTAAACATATAGCATATAAAAAAAGTCCACGTTTTATTGTCGTTCCATTTAAACAGTAAGTCCTTTATTACATACAAAATCTCGTCAATAAAAAAATATCAATATTTAAGACATTTTACATTGCTTCATAAATTATATTTTCATTCAATTTCCAAAGTCAATTAAAAATTAGCACAAATGAAGCATTGATTGACAATAAAACAAAAGTATAAGTTTGCATTAAAAATCATATTTGATTTTATACAGTGTGGAAGTTTGTACCGTTTGAAAGTTTGATGCTGCTGTTTTTTATTAACTTGCTGTAATTAGCGACTCCGTCTGAGCGGATTAAAAAATCTTAATAAGTAACCTATGTGTTCTCCCAGATTATATTATTCATCTGTGGCAAATTTCAACAAACAAACATTCATCTATCCATCTAAACATTCGCATTTATAATATTAGTAAGATTAACTCCATATTAAACTTGCTCATTTAGTACTCAACGTAGTTTTTGGTTTGTTTCTATAAAGTGTTAAGTTTGAAAAACTGAGGTATTAATATATTTTAATAAAAATCTATAGTAAGCAATAAAAGTACCACAAGTTTCGACTTTTACTTTATTTGAAACCAATCAAAGTACACACCATTACCTCTCAAACGGACTGTATAAGCATCAAAGGAATATTTCCACGACCGCACGAATCATTTAACAAACTAACAAGCCACAATAATCCTTTGCAACACGAAAATCTGAATTATTAAAAGCCATTACTTTGTCATTTCACAGAACTGGAAGTTTTCTCAAGGATTAATTGATATTTATGAATTCATTATTCAATGAATGGCGAAAATCGATAAAAGAAGGTTACGATCAAAGATTATAATTTTACAGTAGATTGTGTTCTATTTGAAAAATGTGAAAGACGACCATAAGCGTGGGTTTCCACATACTCTTTGAAAAAATGGATATAATGGTATGTTGTATAGAGGTTATGGTACTGGAAACCTACGGTAAGGTGTCACATTCACGGCGATATTATGAGTTTCATATCCATATATTCTCATAAATGTGCATTCACACGGCAATATCACCGACGCAATACGTCGAGTGGTGGAATGAAAGCAGAATGGTAAAAAAGTTTAATAAGGCAGAGGTACTATTTAACATAGTTTACGTTAAAATTGAATGATAACTTTTCCAATATAAAAACTCTATTTAATGCTAGCAACGAATATAGGCCAGTACCCACTCATAGCAAAGCTTTCATTCAATAGAGTTAGAATCAAGTCATTGACCCTAAAACGATTTTGGTACAAAAAGCGACCTGATTCTTGACATCACTAAACTACACATTTATACCGGCAGCTAGTCTGGTTTAAATCATAAATGTGCAGTTACAAAGACTGTACATAAAAATTATTCTATATACGTTCTATTTAAACGAAATTAAGTATAAATTCATAGGAATAGAGTGCGATGTATTGGAATAAAAATATTATAAACCAATTAACCTTTGCTATACCAGATAGAATGCCTACAGAAAGGTTTACATAAAAAATATTGTAAACGTATTATAATGTATTTTCAGCAATGCCATTTATGGCATCCAGCGATAAGCGAGAGCTTATTCACGCCTACTGCTATTTACTCAGTGAAACGTAATATAAAATCGAATAACAATATTTCTGGCTTTGACTTATTTCGCTGATGTAATATTAAATAAATTTTTAACTTGACGGGTAATTTCAGATTTTTATCTTGATCCTAATAAGTAAATTGTATTTGTATTGTTTAATTTACAACACTGTAATATTTAGTTTTCTAATTGCACGTCTGCATTTGAGTGGTATAACTATACCAATACATTGTTCTGGTAAAAAAATTGTAATCAGTAAAACTTCCGGCCTTAATTTGGTTAAATACCTCTTTATCAGTACATATCCAAATTTTCAAAAGTCAAGGAGTAATTTAAAAAAAATATTACCGCCAAAAGAAATGTTACAGAATTTCGAGATAGAACGTTGAAAAATAGACGTAATTCAATATTGTGCTTAAAGCTCGACCAGTCTTATTTCTGACGGATAACAAAACGGTCGACTTTCCCCGCTTAGCCTCCAGTAATAAAATAAGCAATGTCATTAAGACTCGACAAAGGAACGAACGAATGAGATATAAATTGCATTTTCAACGTTTCAATGCTTTAGTGTATGCTCTGATCTACAGCTGAAAGCTCCAACTTAACTATATTTATTAAGATGACTTTATAAAGTAAAATTGATTTAGTTTAATCAAATATTGTTTTAACATTTTGACTTTCAATTACATGTTTGTTTTATAAACAGTCACGTTATTGTCTTTCGCAACGGCTTAGTCCGCGGGCATGAAATTTACGTCGAATTGGGCAGCGCCAAGAGCAGAATGAGGCAAACTACATTCACGAAAAGAGCGGAGTAGTACTTTTGTTTTGATCAACTGTTCCGCTGTCGTGCCGCTCCGCTCGTCGCTAATCACATGCCCGCGGCCTTAGGCTGTGTTAGACGTTAATGTACGCAATTTAGGAAAAACGAAATATAACCAACACATACTAAGTTCACATACGATATTGTTCATTAATTAGCATTGTTGGCAGTATAAATATACATAAAGTGATCAAGTGAATTTCGCAACGGTTGACGGTTAAATTGGAGTTGAATGACTTTAAAGCGGAGTGCAGACAATTAAAGTTAACTGGTGATTCGATGGTTAACTAACGATATTAACTGAACACTCTGTTAACTTGAATACTCCCAAATACTAATAGCTTTCATAGTTTCAGTATGAAATTTTATAATTTTACTCTGCAATACTTTGAATGATGTAAAGAGCAAAGTTGTTAAAAAAGACAATTTTGCAATTATTTTTTTGTTAGGGACCGAACTAATGTATATTGTTAATGGATATATTTTCAGCTACAACAAATCGTTATAATACCGCATATATGTTCTACATATGCCGTGAAGTAGACATTGAAATATAAATTCAATATAAATTTTTGTCTCAGTGGAACAATTTTAGTAACAATAAAGTACGACACTTACGAGTACATCATACAGTGACAACAATTTATCTTCATTTTAAAACTTGATCATAATAATCTTACTAATATTATAAATACGAATGTTTGAATTTATGTTTGTTTGAAGGTATCTTTAGAACGGGAACATGGATCTCGCAGAAATTTGGTATAGACGCAAAACATTAGTCTGTAAGTTTAGTTATTTAGGCTACTAATTAAGTTTTTCTTTTCATTCCGCGCAAACAGAGTCGTGAGCGAAAGCTAGTTAACAATAAAAATAATGTTATAATTACTAATATAATAATATAATTATTAAAAGCTAACAACTAATTAATAAGACTATAGCTGATATCGATTATTCCATAAGATTTTGGTTAATAGTATTGCGTATGAGATGAACAAGAGTGATATTTAAAAAAAATCTTAAAGGAAAATAAGTTAAAACGATTTATAAACTTAATAGTGTTTTATCACATGAAATATGTATACTAACTATTTAGAAGCTGAACCGTATGAGAAAAGCGAGAACTGCGAATACCGCAGAGTGGCATTCAGTCGATGTTAAAGCTATTTTTGTAACAATCAACGGTCTCATTGCACGCAACGCAATAAGGAAAATTTAAACCAATCGAGGCGAGGTAATATCAATTTATGAACGAAGCACAGGGGAATAAATATATTCTAATTGTCAACAATACCATATATTAACGCCAGCGATTAACAAAGTGATTGAGAAGCTTTGTATGGACATATTCTGAGCTGAAATAGCCGGCCCATTCGCGCCACCGATGTTTTTGTTGCTGGCGTCTACCACTGTCAAAATATACAGGCAGACCCAAATCTACCATGCAAAACTCTGAGTTCCGTTCGTGTCTCGGCGTGCTAAACATTTTCACAACGATTTTATTCTCCCCGCGGCAAAAAAAAATCTTTGAAAGCACAACCAACAACTAAATTATCAGTTTTATAACTCTTTGTCCTTGAGCATAACATAAATATATTTTAACTCAGGTCTTCGATTTCTTAATAATGGGTTTAGTTGAAAGCAAAAGTACAAATAGTAATTCAATTATATATACATATTAGTGGTATAAAAATTATTTATTTTATTTTTGCACCGTAACGATAAACTACGGATCTCCAGTCTAAAAATAAACAAGAGTACCAGTAGCTGCGAACCGTGACTTCACATGAATATGAAAGAAATAAAACAACGAAGTGAATGCCAAATGGAAGTCTGTTGTTTCTCTGCTTCATATTTTATTTAACCGTAAAACACTTGCATTTAAATAAATAATGATACTTCAATTGTTTCACAGACTATGTTATTTATCTTACTAATATTAAACGAGTAAATGCGAATGTAGATAGATAGATGGATGTTTGTTTGAAGGTATCTCCGGAACGGTTCAACGGATCTTAATGAAATTTGGCACAGATGAAGAACATAGTCTGGAAGAACACTTAGGCTTATTCGTGTTTTTTTTTAATTCCACGGGCACGGAATCGCGGAATACAGCCAGTCATTAAATAAAGAAAACATTACATGCTTATAAATTGTCTTAATTGTATTTATTTTTGATTACTGTGTTTTATTTTATAAATTGTTTTGTTTTTATTTAGAAGAAAATTTAAATTTAAATTTGTGCAGCGTTCCAATCTGGCGTAAAGTGTACCAAAAATCTCAGACTAATTTTGACATAATTGAAGATACAGATGCGATTGGCACAAATATTCGTGGTCGGTGCACAGTTTATTTACAAACTTTATACTCCATGTGAAAATTACAAAGGTATCGTTATAATATATAATAAGCAAACACATCTTTCTTTATACATGTCAAGTTTTCGCAACTTCCCTCGGTCACTACTCACTAGCGAATTGTAACTCTATACTCCTCTTAAGCTATTGTTACATTTTATTGTGTCTCGACGTCGAGGGTATGTATTGTTTTATAACGACAGTAACGTCCCAGCTACGTCAATCCTTTGTGTGATTCGTCCCACACAAAACATGTGTGATGCTTCCACACACACAATCATGGGTCAGACTAGGAAGACTCTCATCCCTGCTTAATTCTTTTAAAATTTAGATGTAAAGTGGACGTCTCTTGTGCTTCCCCGTATTTTATAACGTCCATATTATAAGTCAAGTAAGATATTGAAGTGAATTACTACCTACGAATGTAACCATTTTTTTCTACTATTCGTATTTCGGAATAAAAGCTTCACTTACAATGGTTATTTTAGTTGAATTAACTTCCAATACAAAATTATCGGTAAAAGTAAGTAATGACTAAGGATACTCAATATAAATGTTTTCAGCTTGGTTATCGTGAAAAGCGGCCTAAATACGAGTAAAAATCGATCGAATACAACGCATTGGCGTACACCACGTCGCGTGTACCTACTGGATATCGCGAATTGTTCATTATCGTAAACTACATAAGTATTTTACTATAATCTTAAACTGGTATACTCAGAATCTCACTAAGGGGGTCCCTAATCATGATATATCCATGCTAAGAAATAGCTTAAAGAACTTTTTTTGTTATTTTAGTGTTACAAAGTTGAGAAGGTACGCCAGAAAATGTAAAAAAAAATTGATAACACTTTCATTTCCCAAGTTTAAAGGTTCAAAAGATTGATAGATACTACGTTATGTTTTTATAAGATTTTTTATTTCTTGACTACATTAATGCCTAATTTTAGTTTTCCTTCCCATCCCACCCTTTTCTTACAAGGAAAGGACAGGAAAGGCTAGTGGATGTGACAGAGCACTCGACGCATACGAAGGGGGGGGTTAGGCAACGCATCTGCAATTGCGGATGTCTATGGGCAGCGGTCGCTTCGCTGTTTCGTCGAATCAAGTGACCGCTTGCTCATTTTGTCACCTTATAATATAAAAACAAATAAAGTACTTCTTAAAGACACGTGCATCGCTAGTGGAAACTTGAGGTATATCTTAATAGGAAAAATATTTTCCAACTCCAAAAAGTTTGATATTTTAGCGAATTAAGCAAATGTTCTATAATGTAAAAATTTAAAATTCGAAGCTATAAGTTTTCCTCCGTTCTTTTTATCGTCATCTAAATTTAAATATAATGTAATGGCTACTAACAACCAGAGACAAAGTAAAAAAAAAACTAACGTAAAAGAAAATCATTAGCAAAATTTAAATGTTTTACAGGACAAATCTTTATTCTACCTCTATAACATCTTTAGTAAATGAATGGAAATGTTGAGGTCACTAAATAGGTCAATGCACTCGTAAAGAAAAATAAAATCTTTTCACGGTACTACAATTTCCCTCGGCGGCGTCGTCAGAAAACCATTTGTAAAACGCTACAAATTTCTTTTTACCCCAACAATTTGGACATGCTATAGAAATATGTAATTATTATAAGTGAACAATGGTAATTAATCAAATTTCGTATTCCGACATCGTTCTAACGTCGTGTTACTTAGAACGAAGCTTGAGGAAACTACTGAAACTTCGAGGTAATAAAGTATGATCAGCATAAGTAAATAGCCGATAAATTTATGAAAGAAATTGCTTTTTTGAAGTTTGTTAAAATATTTTATTTCTATTTCGTTTATAACTTTTCTTCTACTGAAGTTAGCAAAAAGACTGATAGAAGGTAAGACGACTTTATTCTAATGGTATTACATGAACGTCACTGATGGCGCGTTCCGAACAAAAAAAATCAATACAACCCGCACGCCCCGAAATATTCGCGCTCGAAGGACACTACCTTACACGAATAATAGTTTAACTGAATTATATAAAAAATCTTATTTTGGGGACAACTAGTTTTAATAACTGGTCAAAATGACTAAACTAGTCGAATATTCGAATATTTCAACATTATTTTTTTATTTATTGGAACGAAGTTCCTTATCGCGCGTTGTGAAAGGGGGCTAGACGGAAAAAATTCTTACGAAAAGTTG
>JAOPJD010000025.1:8073186-8083578 GCA_026167825.1 Papilio polyxenes | reverse complement strand
GCTATTGTAAGCTGTGCGGCGTCGCATGTTTCTCTGTCTGTCTCTCTCTCTCTCTCTCTCTCTCTTATAGAAAGCAAACCAAATATTTTCATTTCTATTTCGCATTGAACAGTGTGGTGTCGCGACTTAAAAAAAAAATATTACAATACCTTCACTAATTAATTGAAAGGAACTTCGTTCCATCCGGGTGTCCCTTGACACCTCTCAAGTTTTTTTTTAAATACCCAAGGCTTCTCGTTTTTTCCCTTATGAATAAAAATTTTCACCGTTTAATGTCAACTTGTATACACACCGTTTACTCGTGACCGTTTAATCTATTACCGATTTGCCAAAAGAGTTAGTAAAGTTTAACGAAACACCGATGTTTTAATTTAAAAAAAAAAACTTGTAAATTTAACAAGTTTAATAGTATGTTTGTGAACAAAACCTTTGAATAGATATCAGATACATACAGAAATACATTGAATAAATAGCGATGCAAACAAAATATGATGCTGCAACATCGCTAACTTGAAGAAACAAACAACAGACGGGTTGTGTTGAAAGCATTTATAAAACAAATAGAATGAAACTCATTTTACCGTGCACTCCTTTAGAAAAATACATTCAAGAAAGATGGAATACAAACTAGCTGAGAAGACAATTTGAAACGTCTACTTTCATTCCACAACGAATGTAATTTAGTATCTAATAGCTCAAGTTCTAAATCATAAAAAATCTAACTTTAATATTCAGAAAATGAAAATAAAAATCTTAATTCCATTCCATTAAAAAGGTTACTTAATCTAGAATAACGACACAAAGCCTTTATGCTTCGAACCTATTTTGAATATTAATAGCTTAATATAAATTAAGCTCGACGGACACGCGAACTGAGTAAAAAAGTCTACATATTTGCTTATTATAAAAATAACCTAACTTTACAAAGATCTTTTTATCACAGAAAACGGTAACCTCATCAACGAAAGCTGTTGATAAAATTTTCTATAATATGTTTTTGCTTCGTAATTCTAATATTAATACTTTTGGAGAAATTGGTTAGTCGAAGGAAAAGCACCAAAGTTTGAAAGTGCGATAACCATAGGATATAATTTCACAAAATACAATCACTATAAAAAGTGTGCAAAAAGATAGAGAGAACACTATTGTAGAATAGCACTTGTTAACATTGCAAGCACATTCCCGATATTACTTTGGGTTTCGTATAATAATATAAGCGTTCCCGTTTGAAAACCTCATGCCGTTCGGGCACGAGTCGAAACGTATGTGGAATATTAGAACAGCCTGTGTAATTACAAATCTATAATTGGAATCGTACATTTCGCACGTCGAATGAAAGATCAAACTGAAAAATACGTTAGTTCGGAATACATGCAACAGTCTATGAAAAATCCTCTATAGCTGATAAGTCTGTTTGCACCGAGCTTATTGGATTTCTCCAAACCGATTCAATGAACGTGACAATAATACTACTTCACTTTAGAGTTCCCTTATTGAGGGACTAAATGTTTTTATTGGGTTTTTTTCTCTACTTCTACTAAATTTAAATAATCATAGTTAGGAAGAATAACGTTTTATGTAGCCGCCATAAATCCATAAAGCTCATAATTCGAAATATCCAATGCTGTTTCTGGCCTGTAGTATTACATGGAAACGAAGCCTGCACTCTCAAAATC
This sequence comes from Papilio polyxenes, assembly GCA_026167825.1. NCBI lineage: Eukaryota > Metazoa > Arthropoda > Insecta > Lepidoptera > Papilionidae > Papilio > Papilio polyxenes. The sequence goes on along the minus strand of JAOPJD010000025.1, from coordinate 8,081,902 downwards.
AATGCTCACAAATTTCTGGAAGCTTTTAAAATGTGGTGCTATAGAAGTATGCTACGCATTACTTAGAGACAGAAGGTTTCCTATCTGAGGGTACTCAAGCGCGTCGGCATGTGCCGCGAACTTGTATTACTTTTCCGGCACAAGGAATACAATCTACTCCAACTATGATGGACAAAATCGCAAGCAAAAGACGCACGGAAGAAAGAAATCGGGGTTGCGAAATATGAAGTGGAAGAATACTGGCAACGTAGAACATCTATATAGCTTGGTATAAGAAAGGAAAAAAATCACTGAGCTGATCCTCCATTATTGGAGAGGCAAACAAAAAGAGTGCTTGTTAGTCCATAGCTTAATAGTCCAAAGTATGAACTATGTAAGATGTGGTCAAGTGGTTTTATTAAAGGATCGTTTTTGGTTGGAGGGTTCTAATCGCCACTCAACTATACTCGTAGATAATCGATGTCCCAGCACATTCAATAAGCTTATTTCGACTAGTTGTAAGACAATTGTAATCATTAGGACAACCAATTCACATTTGCATTCATTTACATGACATTGTTTAGTTTTGGTATTGATTGTTGGTATTGTTCACGATGTTACCAAGAACACTCGTCTAGTCGAGCATAAGATTTGACTAGACAATGACCTTGTGGCGACCTTCATGTGTGTAGTTAAAATTTTATAAACATAGACGTATACGTAGACAACAATTTGACTGAATAATTAATTCATTACAGTCTACAGCTTTTTCTTGTGTAAGCTTCAGCTATTTCTTGTGTGTAAATTGAAAACCTTCACGTATTTTGTCGTATTTCTGTTAGAAATCACTTTAGGTTATTTTAAATTCAAGTAAATTCGATTTATACATATTGTATATACATATAAAATTGATGGTTAAGATTTATTACATAAAAATCTTTTTGAAACTTGGCATGCGTTCAAATTTTAAAGGAGTGGAGATAAAATCTCGACGAAACAAAGGATGCAAAGTGTCTCTTTTGCTCTCAGTATTATACATAGCTCGTTCAAATTGCTCCTTTATTAACAAAAAAATAATATAAAAGTGCATTTAATCTCAACATTCTGATAAAATTTGTAAAATAATTGAAGCTGACTGTAAAACTGAGCGAAAACGTACAAATAATATTCTTAAATTGCATAAATCTTTCTCCGTTATTTTGTTATTTACAAATGCTTTTAAATCAACAAAATGACATCATAATAGGCCCATTAAAAAAACAACGTATTTTAATGATGATGTTCTGGACCAACAGTGTGTTTTGCTAAGCACCCAAAGGGTACTTTAAAAAGGAGCACACGAGACTTGTAGTTAACAAGTTTACAAGCTACAGTACTGAGGGGCCAATTACTGTACAGTAACGAGGCATGACATTTTACATGGGTGTAACAAATCCTTATTAAAGTAAAAAAAAAACTCCTATACATCTCAGACTATACACCATGTTAAAACTTGCTAAGTAAGAAAATATAATTTATTACTGTTTACTGTAGCTACAGTTTTTTTTTATTTGTTGACGTTAGAATAGATGTTAATTTCTCCGTAGAACAAATATACAACTCAGCTGCACTTGGTTCCGCGAGTAAATACGTTAGCATACTTTCTTCTTTTGAGATGAGCGACGAACTGTGACTAGTATCGTCTAAGACCCAACAGAGATCGGAATGATGAGGAGTTACTAATATTTCGAAACAGAGCAAAGGTGCCCCTTCAATCACATGCTAAAAACATAAATCACTCATTTAAAAATAAAACAAATTTAGGATTGCGGCATTTTTTTAAATAAAGCCTTAAAAAACTGTTATACACGTATAACGTTACATTTGTTTCTCCATAAGGCTTTTCGTACAGAAGCATCGAGATTCAAAAATTTACGTTGCTATGTACATGAAGGGCTTAAGAATTAACCACCAATTATCCATACGAGTAATGGACACGTATGAATAATGAAATGCGAAAAAAACAAGATAAAAGGTGTGTAAGGGAACTCAAAAAAAACAGACTTAAGAAGACACCAATAAGAAGATGTAGACTACGCTTCAGCCGTCTACTATAGGTCTACTATAAGTTTAATCTTTCGAGGAAATAAAACTTTGAGTCGGCTTGTCTGTACATTTATTAATCGAATTATTAATGTATACAAACTTTATCCCCGCGGAATAAGTATAATTTGATGTTATTAAAAAAGTAAGGCTAAATACTACAATGGAAAACTATTAACCGAAATGCAAAAGTATAACAGCTACCGCTAAAGCTTGTCAATTGCAAATTTAAAAAGGAGTTAAATATTCCTGCTCAATATAGCTACAAAATAATTGAAATAATTAATAATTTTTTGAGTATATTTGTTCGTAATTTTAGTCATTTGTGACGTTTACAAGTTATTTGTGAGTCAAACATCGGCAGTTGTAGCTCTCGTTAGTTGAAATTATCATAGCAACTCAAAAAATTGCTCGCTATTTTATATTTCGTTACTCGTATCGCTTATTCAATTTACTTACCTTTATCCATTTCTACAGAAATAATTTCTATTTCAAAGGTAAACCACAAACTCAATCAAATGTTTTACAGTTCTATAAGAGTATTAAGTGGTATTTAAAAATACTTCATGAAAAGAAAACTGAAAATCAAAAACGCAAAGGTTGTTTCAATTCGCATAATTAAAGTCGATACGCCCTACTTCGGATGAGGTTTATATGAATGTCGAACTAATATCGCAACAGCCTAAAACAGGTCAACCGACAACTCCAAGGGGATTCATAAACTCTATAATATGCACGTCGAAAATCTTCTTCATGATTATTTTAGAAAGATGGCATTTCATCATTTTTTATAATGAAGCATTAAATGTCCTTTAAATAAGATAATTGAAATAATACTTTAATAGTGACAAAATCTAGGGTTTAGGATCTAAATTCAAGATTACTTAATCACATAGATTTCTTAATCATTGTACTAATTAATTAGTCAATTAATATCAAGCTTTAACGTCAACAGATTTTATTGTCATCCCATCTAAAGCAAATACAATAAGTCTTTTTGAAATAGCAAAGTTAAAGAATACAATACATTTACACAATACTTTGAAATAAGGATGTGGGGATTGCTAATGGAAGTAAATAACTGAGTAGAAGTGTTCAGACAGCAAAACGTAGCAACAAAGTATAGGATTAAGTAAAGCGACTGACCGAAGTACGGCATCCTTGTTTCTGTTTCCTTTTTTCCTTTAAAATAAGGTTTTAACTTTTATCTAAGTGGATTTCCGAGCTGCCAGTGTAATCCAAAACGTGATTTTTCATTAAAAACAATCTATTTTAAACTTTAAACTGAAAGTAGGATTTAAAAAATAAACAGTAAAATATATTAAAATAATATTATCATAACCTTAAATTTAAGGAATAATAAGAAAACCCATTAAAATGAAAACTGAAACTTCTTCTGTCGTTGCACGGTACAAAAGCCGACTTACCTTCAAATTTCCACTAAAGTAATACCATGTTTTCAGACAACCTATTAAAACTACATGTTAGCTGAGATTTAAGCCTTCCTACCCCTAAAACTATCTCAAGCCGATTGTTCTGTGCGCCATGTGGCAAGACCTTCGACACTAAGTTCGAATTTGCAAGTCACCTTTGATCGCACTCTGGGAGATAGCAAGGTTCGCCGGTTCGAATAACGTCACGAGGGACATGACTTCATCAACTGAGGTTTCAGTAATGCTGATTTATAGAACCAGAAAGATAGTAAAAATTCTTAAGGTTAAAAATCAATTTAATATTATGTTAAAAGGAATGTATATGTATATATATACTAGTTTTAGGGATTTATTGTTAGCTCTACTGATGGAAGTACTCTATGTAAAGCATAGTTAGTTTATAACTAATGGTAAAGCAAATGGGACAGATTTAGAACAAAAATACATGAATATTTTAAAATATGACAACGGAACGGAATGTAAATAAACGAGCATTAGATAGAGTAAAAATCTCAATACCGTTATAATGATGTAAACATTCTACTCGTATAAGTAGAACATTCCCTGACGTATGTAGATTTCAAACACTAGTTGCAAATTCAATAGGGGCTATGTTGGAGTTGCATTCAACTTATATAGTTTGAAAGTAAAATAACAAATTGTTAAAGTGAAACCGTGAAAGGTAGGATGAGAAATAATGCCTTAAGGGAAGAATGTGATATAAAAGAGGTTGCTGTGTGTATAGTTGAAAAAGGTGTGATTTGGACACGTGGAAGAATGTGATATAAAAGAGGTTGCTGTGTGTATAGTTGAAAAAGGTGTGATTTGGACACGTGGAAGAATGTGATATAAAAGAGGATGTTGTCTGTAGAGTTGAAAAAGATATGATTAGATGGTCTAAACACGTTGAAAAAATGAATGTAAGGAGATTTACAAAGGAAAGTGTCAGGCGAACTTTTACCGTCCAGATTTATTAAAAGCACCTAAAACCAACATGCATGTATGCGTAGCTGTATGAATGTGGAAGAAGCGAGAGAGGTGTGTCAGGAGCGCCACAAATGGTAGTCCGTCGTCTCAGTCTACCCCTCTGGGTTACGGGCGTGAGTTATTTTGTTATTGTTGTTAAAGTAGCCTACAATTACAGTTGGTCAGCGTACGTAGTAAATCGAATCAATATGTTACAGAACATATATAATTTACTAGCTGTCGCCCGAGAAACCGTCTTAAAGACGAGAAAAAAAATTAATGAGTAAGGTATTTGTTCTTCCAGACTATGTTTTACATCTGTGCCGAATTTCATCATGATCCGTTCAGCCGTTACGGAGATACCTTCAAACAAAAATCCGTCTATCCATCCATCTGACTGAATATGACGATTTAAGACTTACCAAGACAATTTGAGTTTAACAACTTAAGCATTTGGAGTTATCGACTGGAAGATATTTTCTTCAAGATGCAATTAAAAGCACCAGGATGGAGATTGGAATGCATGGACCGGAATTAAAGTCTATATCTCTTAGGGGAAAAATATTTCCGCCGATAAAATTCCTTAAGGTGAATTGCATTTCCTCGAGTAATCAAATTCTTTCGTTGATTACGGTTTTAATATAAAATAGATATGTTTGCTATTTAATTTTGTAAAATGAACGGAGTATTTTTAGACGTCTATGGTTTTCTTTTTTTTATAATGATATAGATAAAATTCGCGTAACCGTCATCTTGTTATAAAAAACATAATTTAATAAGACAAATTCGTAGTAATCGTAAATAACCATAAATGTTAACTTAACATAAAGTTTAATTATTCAGTTATGTGTAATTTTATGTTAGTATAAGGTTATTGTTTTTGCTTTTATCTTTTTGTGTTAATAAAAACTTTTCTTTCTTTCCTTCATTGTCGGTCTCACTTAGTTGCTGTAAAAAATAATCTAAACGTACCTTCTGTTACATTTCTTAGTGTAGTACCAAAGTGTCTGGACAAACCCGCAATGGGTTTATAGACACTTTTATTGTAACTGTATATAGTGTACCCTGTTTAATATAAATAAATGAATAAAGACAAAATAAAATCATTCCGAAAACACAAATTTTACAAATTAATCAAAAGTAACTGACAAGATAGACATCTGTTTTATAATAACAAATTATGTTATTGAGCTGATTTTCTATATACTTATTTTCTTTGCCCTTGTTCAAATTTACGCGAAATCCAAATGATATTAATTTACAAAAGGATATTTTTATATTATTGAGAATAATTTTCTGCTTTTCGAGTGAAATATTTATTCAATTAAGGTTTATTTATTTAGCAAAGGTCAAATTATCGTTGAGTTTGATTGTAAAGGAGTTTGTCGGTACGTTCTTGTTTATTATAGAAATATTTGTTTGAATAAGGAATATTACAATTACATGATTTTACTTTCACAGAACAAACATGTAACGACTCTAACCGTTGGTTTCCACTGACAATTTTTTTTACATAAAACATGTTTTCCTAGATCTCATTCTTCTTGAATGGGATATAATAATAAGGATTTGAATTTGTGTTTTGGTAGTTGAGACACAGTAGAACCCAAAAGATTTTTCTACATCGAATGCCCAACCAGCCTTTTGCGAATTCAGAAAAAGTTCTGCTATTCGATTATTTAAAAAAAAAGTAAAGTTGAGCAATATAACTAAATTAACGGATAATACCTGCCAGTATTTCTATCAAAAGCATTTCGAGGACTTCAGCTATCTGTAATTATAAAAAAAAACTTCATTTTGAAGAAATAAATAAAAAGTACTTACTCCTCAGGTAGCGAAGGCGCGCCCTCCTCTTGGCCGGGCGCATTTATGTGGTACACGCAGAAGTTCTCGAGGAGCGCGCGCATGTCAACGTAGTTGAAGAACGTTTGGAAACAGATGTCTGCAAACAAGGATATAAGTTAATTACCTCGATCGAAGTTTCGTCATTGAATTAAAGGTGGTATAATGTATGACGAGAGATAATAACAAAAGAGTGTATGTAATTATCGGGACGAAGTTCAAAATTCCGGTAGGAACATGATAACAAAGGGTTTCTGAATCTGTGCAAAAACGTGGTAAATTATTATAAAAAATACAAATGTTTGGGGTTATTTTAAAACAAAGTATTCTAAGCCACATTGAATGTGTGTGAATCGTTACAGTTTATCGGGTGACTCGCCCTATAACTAGTTGATTGCTTCGCTAATTAGGTCGGTGGTTCTGTTTCAAAACCAACTTGTGTATTGTCCTCTAAATTGTATTCAGTAAGAGTCAGTGGCTTACACAATGTAATGCAATAAAATGTAAATGTAATACATTTGATACTATCAAATATTAAAAATTACCAACTACTCCTAGTTTATATATTAATGCGATTAACTTGAAATACATTTTTTTTAATAATCTTTCATACGTCGCGTCTGAAGCGCCTATACTGATTTAAATTTTTTTAAAGTTATAATATATAAAAATAACTTTAAAATGATAATTTATTCATGTAAAATTTATTACCTTGAAGTCTCACGGAACGTTGATTAAAACGTAAACAATTAACCTAGCAAATATATTCGTTAGAACGTTTTCGTACTTAACGGGCATAAAGTAAATCAACAAATATCGATAAGTTTCGAAAACGCGAGTTGCAAATATTTGTGCTAAGCCCTCTGAAATCATTCATATTTAATCGATACTAATTTTATTATCGCATTGCTTGTAAACTGCAATACAGTTATCTATCTAAGTAACACTTGTGTGTATTCAATGATCGAGCGAACACAAAATACAAGAAGCAATTTCATTTCCCCGCTCATCGAAAAGAGAACGGTACAGAATCAATTGGTGGACGTAAAAAAAATCTCAACAAGCCCGACAAGATGGTGTGACAGGAAATTTCAATTTCAACTGCAAACTACGCAATATCCTTTTAATCTTTCTTCTCTTGATAAATATTTAACAACATTTTCTGCACAACTAAAATATATATTCATATTGATAAATGAAAAAGAGAGCTTTTATGCAGTACAAATGAACATAACAAATTACGTTTGAGATAAATAGAAGTTTTCTTGTATGATATTGAAGTATTCATCTCGTAAGGAAAAATCCACGTCTGGATAAATACATTGTAAAAGGTATTTTTAATTTTGCAAATGGAATCTGACGCCCTGTTCATAAAATCTAAGAGTGTAAGATGAATTAAATTTTCATATATACATTCTTTCTTTGATAAGTACTTGAGTATAAGTAGTTTTGCGTAGTTACCTAAAGCCCACTATACACGTTGGCCGAGTCTTGCCGAGTGGAGGCCAACGCGAGTGAAGGCAAATTAATACAAGTTAAGAATGTTTGGAAATTCTAAGCAAATGGTCATTTTAGATAAGTGATTAATTTCTACTGGCGTACGAACAAGCGTGTAGACACCACTTCCCAAGCGCGCGAGCGCCTTTGATTTGTGCAGGAAAAGACACCGCTCCAAAGTGAGGCAAGACTGGGCCTGCGAGGCGTAACAAGCTATGTCAAATCAGCTCGACGTTGAGGCTTGTACCAGTGCTTGAGCGCACACATAAGCTGCTATCTATACGTTGGTATTCGCCTTAACTCGGCAAGCCTCGGCCAACGTGTATAGCAGGCATAAGGCTTTGTTGATTGAATGTGGGTAGTCTTAATTAAATAATTGTGTGCCGTTAATTGACAGATTAAAACGTTTAGTTGGTTAGCAATAAATAAATTTTGATAGGTACAGTGAAATAAATACGGATGGAGACTGAAAAAAAGTATTTTGTGTACTATGATTTTCGTAAGAATTGCAAAAACATAATTAAAGCGAAGTGAGAGAGAAGAACACTTTGATTCTATACAAGAAAAGACAGAAAAAGGAAATTTCAAAAACGTTATTGCAGATAAATGAACGATGTACTTTTAAAGAATTTCTTCAAATATGTTCGAGATGCATAAGTTAACGCTCATCCATAATAGAAAAATATATCAGTGGATGAAGCGAAGTATTCATCGATCTTTGAATAAATTCATATTAAAGCATATTTAATCAAACTAATGTATCAGGGCTGCTTTTACCTTATGAAGTTTTATTAAAGAGTGGAATAAGTTACAAAGCAAGTAATTTGCAAAACATAATATTATTAGATAATCTTACAGCAGGTGGCGCCGATCCCCACCATCACTGACAAAAATGTCTTTCCCCCACCAACGTCTAT
>JAOPJD010000025.1:8045848-8067061 GCA_026167825.1 Papilio polyxenes | reverse complement strand
GATTAAAATATTTTTCATCAAAATCGGACCACCAGGGGCGGAGTATCGCGGTAACACACATAAAAAAAAAAAAAAAATACAGACGAATTGATAACCTCCTTCTTTTTGAAGTCGGCTAAAAACAACGCATGCCTTCAATGTTTGTTCAATTAAACAATTTGGTCCGTGAGTCCGCCTTATATTTCCTTCGAGTTTTTTTTTTTTGTAATAATTAATATAAAAGTAATAATATCTTTGCATACATACTTGATATGTTAATGTATGTACATCTTAATTAATACGCGTATATCTACGAGTAGTACGTACAATTATAACAAATGTATAGATAGGTATGCACGTAGCCGGATTTCGCTAATGAACATGTATTCACACAGTTGATCTATACAAAACTCATTATGGTTATTACATTATAATGTTTTGACAATAATTTTACGTCCAAAGAATGTAATATCATCGAATGATAAAAAAACTCAACAATTCCTGTAAAATTGAATCCAATATTTTAGCCATCATAATCAATTTCCAGAATATAAATAAACGGATATAAACTTTATGAATACCTATAAATCAGCATTTTATGTATTTCATAACTCGGTGCCTGCTGAGATCCACTAAAACACATACAAGCTGTTCTTAATGTTACATCAAAATGTTAGCGTTCGCATATTGCTCCCAAACTATCCACCTTAAATGTAGTTCATACAAAAGGAGCTATGTAAACTGAAAATACAAAGTGTACGTGCACGAAACGACGTCGGCACGGGTGATCTTTTACGTAACAAACATTTTGCTGAATCTCGAACGGAATGAAATTCAAGTCAAGCGTAGCGTCTTAGATAATCCAACGGCCTCACGTACCAGTTCTAACAGAAAATCGGTCTAACATCTAATTGTACACAGGCAAATAATGAATAACTTTTAAAAATATGTTGCAGTCAACTTGGCAATCAATTGGTTTGTCTACCCGTCGGTTTCTGAGACCGAAATCCTCGTTTAAAAGATGTTGTTATCTCTGCTTTGTTAAAGATAATGACAGACATTAGGGTATGCTTTAAACGGAGATTGTTGTTTCAGAAACCAACGGTTAATAAATAAGACTTAACCTTTATACGTTTTTAAACAGTTGATTGATGAAATTTTGGCTGGGTATTCTGAAGGTTGGACTTGTATTTACATTGCTGTGAAGAGCAAATGTTACCATAGCATGCAATTCAAATATTTTTTTTTATATCATAAGGTGGCAAACGAGCAAACGGCCACCTAGATTCGCCGCATAGTGAGGCGACCGTTGCCCATAGACATCCGTAAATGCAGATGCGTTGCCTACCTTTCATCAAAGGAGAAGGGAATGCATAGAAAGGGGACATTTCTCTTTCCTACGCGTCCCCTCTTCCTTATATTAACATTGTACAATTTCATTATACACGTTGGAACTGCTCATCGTCTAGAGTTCTTATTCAAAATTATATTATTAATTGTATAGCATATATACTGCTTAAATTTATTTAACAGCTTCGGCTTCGCGCGATAACCTTAAACTTTCATTAGTTTTAGTTCAAAATTTTTTTAAAAAACCTTTAAAATAGTGGTTCTCAATTTTTTTGACTACGTAACCCTTTGGGAAAAGGAGTATATCGCGGAACACTCGATTCTAAGTTTGCATAATCAAACACCGCTTTAATTGTAATTCTTTTCTCGCGTCGCTCGTTCAGTTTGGAACTTTTTGTGTATAACGTATTATTAAACTTTAGAATTTTATTAATGTAGATCAGTACCTATTTTCGTGGAACCCCCAGAAAAGCTTCGCAGAAACCGATGGCTTTGAGTACACTATGAGTAAAGCTGCTCTAAACATTTTTTTGCCAAATAGGATCGTACATTTTTTCACATTACGAAATTATGAAATATATTTTGTTTGACATATCGCTACTTATATTGGACTATTATGGAATTTTAATCAATGTTGGACTGGCTTCACACATAGCAGTGGAATAGAAAGGAACGCTAGAAAAAATATTCGAAATAAATAAATATGCGCACATAGAAATGGGCTTTGTTTACTGCAATTGACACTCAGCCAGGGAGCGACGAAAGCAAGCACTGACGTTCGCTCATTAGTTGAGATGAACGAGAAAAAGAAAGATCTTTTAAATTCATAAAACATTTGAAGAAGTCGACTTAAAAAGTATAGCGATGTCAAGGTATGCAGTCGGTTTTATGTCGGCTTGGAATGTTCATTGCGTTATATATTTTTATAGCAGAAAAAGGTCTCCCTTGGAGTCTGGCTCGTAAATTATCCCTACTTCATTAACAGCAAAGTAACAATGTATAAAAAAGTTATATGTAGATTTTTGACAAACTATTTCTGCTTATGAAAACGGCGATAGGTAAATGAATTAGAGACTGGATCGATTGCGTACTGTAGTTTTGAAATTGACATCATTAATATACAAATTCACAAAAATACGACAGTATTTTTGATGGTTAACTAGCTAACTAACTTGATGGTAACCAGTTAAAAGAAAATAAAATCTATGTATAATAAATCTGCGAGAGTATATTACAACAAATAAAAATTAAACCGAACGGCCAATTGAAAAGGAAGCGCGCTGGTTGGAGACAGTTCTGTTTACCAGACAGACGTAGGGATTCAATAGCCGTTTACGGTGAGTAGGGTCGGATAGTGACGTCACCTACGGGATAGAGCGGACGTCAGTTCCAGTTGCACGTTTTACAACGCTGACAATAAAATTAAACTTTTATGTTACGCTTTTCTAAGCAATATAACTAATGAAAATAAGAAAAAAGCGGATTGTTTCAGTTAATATGATGAAATGGTTTTTAATGATTTTCCGCGGAATACAAGTGTAATAACTATACTATATCACATATTGGAATCGAAACTAATTATTTGTTCTCAAAGTAAACAAATAATAGTTCTGTTTTCTTTCTATCATTATTTTAAAGTAGGACGATTCATTAGTATTTATTATCAATTTAATATTTGTGTACAACATTTTGTAAAAAATCTGACACATTTTTCTTGAAAATACGCAATTGAAAATAAACAATGCCTGATGAATAGAATCCAACACAAAAGCTGCAACGGTTGTTGTGCAGTAAAAGATAAAATTATTTCCGTGCAATGACAAAATCCATTTATTACGTCAGAGTGCTCATATGTTAAAAAAAAATTAGTTCATTTCAATTAAACTTCCATCTTTATTTTGTCTTTTTTACTATTAAACCTCTCTTTCAGTTAGTTAAATATTTACTTAAAATATTCAAACAACACCCGAATGTGCAATTTGTATAGAATACTGTAATCTTAATAGACAGCGCCCCCAACATCATTTGCATGGACGTTGAATTTACAACAATCCTGATAGGTACTTAAATTTAATTAATTTACTGAAATATTTCAATTTATAATGTAGGTGAGCACTCAGAAAAATAATTTCTTTACGTTCGACTATGTAAAGATCAAAGAACACTTTGTCAAAATTCTTGGACCAGTAGTTTGGGCAGTATTTTACTTACCTTATATTATCAATACTACCTTTTTGAAAAGTCATCCACTACACAGACTTAGCAACACTTAGTATGGTAATGAGATAAAATAGATTATTTAAAAGTAAAATATTATAATAGGAATAAGAAAGCTTTTATAAACTAAAAATGATGCAAACATGAAGTGTCGTAATTAAAAAGTAATCGCCTAATTAAATCTGTTATTTTACAAGACCATCTTACTTGTTACGATGTTCCTCAGACTGATTTCAGAATGTGAGTAAACCTTTTCAAATGCTTTTCAAGATAAAAAAAAAAACATGTTCTTGCTGTTTTTGTATCGTTTTTTCTCTTGTCTAATAAATTATTTAAAGCCTCTTTCTTGCAAGAAATACGTATGTATACATTTTTAAAATGTTTTTTTCATTTCAAATAAGGTTAATACAATTTGACAGATATAACACGACAATGTCGCGCTACCCTGAATGCAAAGAAAATATAGGGAGGAAATTTCTTCTCCTTTTAAATAAAATAAACAAGGTATAATTATGTACAGTTTCTATTTGTTTGCTCTTGGTACAAAAATAATATTGGTTATTATCGTAATAAAGATCTAATATAGTATTTAATTATATTTATTATACAAGAACTAAGTGCCTGCAGATTTCCCCAGTGGTTGTCTTGAGCGATTGGAAAATCTTTTGAAGTTCCCGCGGGCATAAGGGAGACTTTGATTTATAGGAAACGATTTTATGTAAAATAATAATATTTTTATATACGTCGGGGAACTAGTATACACTTTGATATCTTGTTTTATGTAGTACATGCTTACGTGTTTTCCAGAAAATCTTACTATTTTACACTGTCGAGGCACTTAAAAATAAGTTTTTTTTTCTTTAAAAAAACTTATGCATTTGGAAATTTAACTAAGGGTACCTACAATGGGTATTCTTTACTATGTTAATAAATTTAAAAAGAAAGACAACGTTATATTTAGATCGTTAAAAGGCAATGGCCTCTTCTCTAAATGGACGAGTATTATTATCTACAGAATATTTCGTTTCCTGTAAACTTTCAAAATAACTATATATATATTAACTATAAATCTCCCAGTGGTCGTAATTCCCTTAGTTTAGTTCCCTTCGTGTTTCTTAACGTAAAATAAGAATAATTTATTTAATTAATTGGCTATAATAAAATGGAAATTGCGAATTTTATTTCATTATAGCTAAATAGCTATAGAACTGTGCTAATCTTCTTATGATCGCTTAATAAGTGATAAATAATTGTACAGATTAAAAACGTCCGTAAAACGTTAAGCCGCTCAACGAGAATAATCTGTCCTCTCAAAAGAATAATAATTCGGAAACTCGTAAACCAGTAAATAATCAATTTTATTTAAGCTACTTCGACTTTAAGACGAAAAAAAATTGTCGAAAACCTAAAAAACAAAAGAAAAACAAAGTACAACATAAATAAAATTTTATTAATCCCGTCGTGTTTAAAACTTTCACACCTCACCACATTTAATTAAGTAACTTTAAATTCTGTATTCAAAATTTCACGCAAAATTAAATTCATATTCGCTAACTTTGATAAGCTGAAACTTCGATAAAATTCCGCAAGTGTAACACGATCGCGATACATTTACGTGGAATTCAACGTGAAAACGCAGCCGGAATTTTGGCGATGCAACTTTGTGAGGAATTTCCGTCTAAGGCCGGTAGCACACAACCGAGAAAGCGAATCGGAAGTGAAGTGAAGCGAAAGCTGATACAAATCTGGATTAATTTTTCATGTTTTGACAAATACTTTAGCAAACAGATTTACGAAGGTAAACCGAATGCAACATGAAGCATTTTAACTTCGTTTTTGTGTCGCTTTGGTGCAGCGGGTTACATTTTGCCTTGATGTTGCCGCTATTTGCAACGGGATATATTATATTATATTATATATTATATATTGAATTTATCACACTAACAACTCCCATTCCTCTGCTAGATTTGCTTGTGATCGTGATAGATTCGATTCTCAAATAAAATAAAATAAAAAATGTAACGTAGATTACTCGCAGATAGAAAAATGTTATACGGGTGAAAATATAAAAAGAAAGAGTTCAATAGTTTCAAAGTAGTTTGTACTAATAATATATACGTATAAAAAGCATGTACCAAAGAGTAAAGGCGATTACTTTTTCTTAAGACATGTAAAAAGGCACTTGATATGTGGTATTGTGAGCGCTAGGAACAACGTCGATGCTACATCGAAGTTAGTTCCCTTCACGATGAAGGCCTTGCGGGAAGGATACTTAAGTGCTACGGTGTCGTTTCTCTGTAATTTCCGTGCAACGACACGATGGAAGCTAGGTATTCGTATAGGCAAAATGTTTGAAACTGTTTGGTGTGATTTATGTTTGAAAATTATACGTTGTACAAAATTTCAATTGTTGTAGATTTTCTTAATAAGTTATTTCTATACACTGGATATTATGGACATATTCTAGTAACAATCATGTTTTAACCCAATCATAATTTTCAAAAATAGTGTTACATTATTTCTCCTTTTCGTGCCATTGTAACACCCCATCTCATATTATAATAAAATACTTACAGTTCATCCCAATGTCGTGGTAGGTGATGATAGCGGGCTTGGAGCGGTCACCCTGCACAGCCACCTGTATGTCACAGCGGTCGGTGCGCACGCGAATCTCGACGCACCCGCCCTCGCCGCTGAAGCGACGTGCACTCGGGAACTGCAGCTGAATGTTCTTCAGCTCGATGTCGTCCATGCTGTAGAAATATATTACTTTACTATAGGGAAGTCAAATATTTTAGCAACTCGGAACATCGTGCGAGTCGCTGTTTAGAACACAAATGGTGCGGGGAAGACGCAGCGCACAGTTTACCTTGAACCGCCAAAAAGATCATGATCTATTTTGTAATAGACCGAACGAAAAATTGTCTTACTCCGTTTCATACAAAGTAATCAAAACAATTTTCGGCCCGGTCTTTGTGATCGAATATTGAATTCATTTGATAGTTTTCAGGTGTTTAAAGTAATAAATACACAACACTTGTACTTTATTTCGTAGACGTACAATATTTGCTTGGAATCTCTTTAATCTTCTAGGAATATATTTAGCTTTGAATAATAAATAGTACTTTTATCTCATAATATCTTGAAGTCAGAAAAGTTTTCGTAATAAATATTGATAGAGATGAACAAGTATAGAAATAATTATACTTAGGTAACATAGGCGGATAAATGACTAGACAAGAAATGTAAATTATATTTGCAGCCGTACTCACAGTCTCTTTCATCAAAAGACTCTTAAATATAGCTTTAGTTAGAGAAATCTACACTTAGGAACTCCTTAATTAACAATTCAATTACTATAAATGTGGCACTTTTGAAAAACGTTTAACGTTTTACCTTTATATAGATTTATCACTGAAATAATATCCGAATATAATAAAAAAAAAGAAATGAAACGCCTAAGCGCTTTATCTGCCGAATCGGAGAGAATTACAAGCTACATGTTTAAGGTAAATATTGACTACAATCTTACGAAAAATATTTCCTTTTATATCTTTTTATGAAGCACGTAATCCTTTCAACATGGTATATTAATATTTGAAAATATAATTCTTTCCTTCATAAATAAAACTCGTTTTCCCCTTTAAGTTAAACGTACAAATAAAGTTCTAGTTTTCTTCTAAATAGATTTAATGTAGCAGTATAAAAAAAGATTGTTTTAGAAAACAAAAGTACACAGATTTACCTTAAACACTACCCTGTTCACGCTCAGATAGCCGCGTTAAATCCGACAAGCCGAAGCCTCAAAATTACACTACATAAGAGCTTAAAGGCAGTCGCTGAGTGCAGTTAAAATAACAAATGCATTTCTCTAACCATCTACTGTAAAACGATGTAATCCCCAAGTTTCAATTGTTAAATGAAATCCTTGCTATACGTTTAAGTTTCGTTTTACGTACCTACTTAAGGTTGACACAGCCTAAAGAGCCGTATAAAACATCTATGTATTTCAAAGAGATTTTTTTTTAATATTACAAGCAATATGTTGTAGAACTTGCACTTGTAATTATATCATTCATTTAGTAAAAAATATTTATCAAAGAAAAAAATTATTAGAATACCAACCTAAGAATAGCTTTAATATTTAAGAAATAGTAAATACACATGTAAGTTGTTCTACATAATCATTTTTAAAATTGACAAAAAGTTTAATTAAAACTTTCACCGTAACTTTGTTATTTTTTAATTAAAAACAGTATCTAGTGCAATGAATTTTTTTCCTTTGAAGGTATATCAAAGTTTTAAGTTAGAGTAAAATTTTAACAGACCGACAGGAAATTGGATGCGCTGTAGTTTGCGTCTTTGTGGGTGTATTTGAGGACGTCGGTTTTCTATTAACGTGAATACACTAGAAAGTTAAATAAACTGATATAAAGAAAATAAATAAAATATATATATTGCTCGGATTAAAAATTGATTTTAAATATTACTTCACCGAATAGAAGCTTTCAAAGAACATCCCAGGTTTTAGGTTACAATTTTAATAGTCGTTTAATTTTACTCTGCAATTTTATACACTTTAAAATTGCATTTCAGTTTGTAAAGCAATAATACGAAATTAAAGTTATAAACCCTTGTACAAAGATAGCTCTTAAAGTACTTTTTCATCATTACTCGATGGAGGATGGATTAACTTCCACTTATTCTATTGTTAGCATCTGCGAACAGAAGTTTCATATAGCTGGGTATTTTATATAATCCATTAAGAAAACAGTATCTGAACGTTTAAGATATATAACGTTTTTGCTTGAAATTTTTTAAGTGCATAAATGGTCTTGTAAAAATTGAATTGAGAATAGAAATATTGGTCCGATGTAAATATTGCTACTAATTCATATGCATAAATGAAAAAATTGCTATTAATTCTTGCGAAAAAAAAAACAGTGTAACAATTATAGTCAACTTATTTTCAGTTCAAACGTAGTGAAATTATGTTGCTCCGATTTTGTAATGTTATATGCTCGAAACAAAATGCTTATGCTGTGGAATGGAAACGATAATTACACATGTAGTAAATTATAAGCTACTAGACGACCTGAGAAACGGAAAATTGTTTATTCTTTGGTTTATGTGTATTAAAGGAAAAAAGGTAATGTTTACAATTTGAAAATGTTATACTTTTAATTCAAAATAATATGAGATTATGGAAACATATATATTAGCGATTGTCCATTGAAATCCGCAATATTAAAAAATCTTAAAACCTAAGTACAATTGTTTTTCTACCGCTACACAAAGAAATTCGTATTCGAAAGACGATTGCGTGAGACAATAAGCTTATAAATTATCGCAATACTCGTACAAACTATACAACGTTCGTGACGACGTCACATTAGCAAAAAAAAACTTGCAATAAAACTGTAAAAAAAACTATAACCGTACCAAGATCAAGATGATTGTGCTCTTTCCAGACGACCTATTTTCGCTCCAGCTGTTTGTAGTAGCCTGGCCCATTCATTAACAAACTCAAGTCTCCAACTATGAATAAAGATGACATACCTACTCTCGTACCTCTTTAAACTATTATATGTAAAAGAAAACTATCCGAAGCTGTGCGATATCTTTTGAAATCTATAAAACAATATAATAATTGAAAAATACTAGCACATGCCTTTAGTCATTTAATGATTACTTAAACCGTCCCTGAGCACGCAATTAATATGAATTTTCTTGTAAATAATTGTTCTAAAACAGAAGTATATAAAATATTGGGTACTTTATATCTTTTGTGTTATTGTGTTTTCATTGCTGACACACCTGTACAAAAACATATATTTATCTCTATTTTATTTATGAGAGTAAGCGGGACAACATGTTCTTGTATCTACAAGTATTTCGGTATTATACAACATAGTTTAGTAGAATTCCAAGGAAATAAGAAATAACAAAACCTATCTAAATAATTTCACCTTTATTGTGCTTTAACTTTAATCAAAGACTAATTAAAATAGAACATGTTGGTATCATCAATTTAAACATTGAAACTTTCTAAAACAAATCTAGACAATAAATGACATTGTCAGCCAGTGGCATGTGTAATTTTTCATTTCTATTGAATTCGAATAGTTTATATTATTCACATCTTGCAAGATTTCAACAAATTGGCATCGTTGATTAAAGGAGTTTCTAATAAAGGCCGGAGTATTCAAACAGTACATGAAGATACAAATAACATATGGTACTTGGGTAGGGTTAAGGCTTTGTTTGATGTCTTTACGAATAAGGTCG
Source organism: Papilio polyxenes (assembly GCA_026167825.1). Classification (NCBI taxonomy): domain Eukaryota; kingdom Metazoa; phylum Arthropoda; class Insecta; order Lepidoptera; family Papilionidae; genus Papilio; species Papilio polyxenes. The sequence continues at coordinate 8,057,227 of JAOPJD010000025.1, read as the reverse complement.
CATTGTTTGACGTTTCGGTGTAGCAGTGGCCCGTTTCGGCCGGGATTCCGCATCGACCGCGCTTGCTGGCAAACGGCCAGGAATGGGTCGGGGCCGACAGCGCAAGTTACTTTCAATTTGAGAATGTACCAAGCACCAACTGTTATATATTTTTAATACATGCAATCGTATCGAGTACCCTTTGTGAAGATCTACACTTTATAATGAAGACTGCATTCGAAGAAATCACGTCTAAAGAGTTGTATTAACTCTGTGGTTTCCGAGACTTAATTGACAAAAACCGGCAACTTGTTATAATCCTTTGATAAAAGCAAGGAACGATTCAATTCCTTTCTTTCGAAATCTTCGATAAAATTATGGATATTAGTCGGAAGTCTAGACGTCCGAAAATATACGTACATGTAGAAACACAATAGTCACAGTTTCCATTGCGTTGGATGAATATTTTCAACCGATTGACCTTTTACCAGATAGTGCACTGGAGCAAGTTCTATCAATTGTACATGAACATAGTTTCATCCCTTTGATTCTTCTTGTAAAAAATTGAGACAACAATATCATTTTGTGGAAGTGACGTGGTAACTGAATTTAACATCTGCGTAACAAACGCTAATAGGCTATTTGCTTTACTAATTTTGTTTTTGACGTTTTGATATGACAAGGTGCTAAATGCTGGACGTTATTAAATTTATTCGTTGTTGTTTTGTTCAAACATTCATAACAAGAACTAAATACAAGAGTCCTTAGGTCTTAAAACTGGTTGATAGATACATAGTTTATGTCATATTTACATTAAACTTACTAATATTGTAAACGCCAATGTTTAGATGGATGGATGTTTGTTTGAAGGTGTCTCCGGAACGGCTCAACGGATATTGATGAAATTTGGCACAGATGAAAAACATAGTGTGGAAGATCACATAGGCTACTTATTAATTTTTTTTAACTCCCCGCTGACGAAATCGCGGGCGACAGCTAGTAAAATATAACTATTAAAATATAAATAATAAATGTAAGCTTATAATATGTTTCATAATAATAGTAATTTCATTTATAAAGGACCTTTCGTGTCCTTGTTCAATCGATCATGAAAATTTTTCAATCACAACCTTATTAATCTTACTAGTATTATAAATGCGAATGTTTAGACGGATGGATGTATGAATGGATGGATGGATGGATGGATGTTTGTTTGAAGGTATCTCCAGAACAGCTTAGCGGATCTCGATGAAATTTGACATGAATATAGTAAATAGTCTGGAAGAGCACATAGGCTACTAATTAAGTTTTTTTTTTTAATTAAAAAAAATCGTCGCCAAGTTTGTTTTATTTTTTCGCCACAGTAGTTAAAATGTTAAGTGAAACAAGGTTTGCTACTTAACCAAGCTGGGTTACTGCTAATAGCATTAGCTAATCCAGTATGTCTGCGCTATCATGAGTTCTACATCACATAGATTGTAACATTGAACATGTGCTCCAATGTACGCCCAATCACCTGTCATAGCTGCACAAGATTATACTAGACTAGGGAAGGATTGAAAGAGGATGGACGGTTTTTGAGGGGGTATCAATCATTTGTTTACTAGTAGTGACCGATTAAATTATTGCAAAAATAAAATTAACCTCATGGAAGAGTTTTTCTTTAGGCCGATCGGCATACGACGAGCTGATGGAATCCATATAATCAATCAGCCCAACAGGACACACTTAATCGGTGATAATGGAACGTTCATACATATAAAATCATATAAAATATAAACAGAGTAAAAAAGTCTGTAAAATGCATATTGTAACCTGCTGGTTAGAATCAAATAACCGCATGATGATTGATCATGTTTCAACGTATTATAATTCTCGTTGTGTGCAAAATATACATTTATGCTATATATTTGCTGTAATTCTTACTAATATTATAAATGCGAATGTTTGGATGGATGGATGTTTGTTACAAGGTTTCTCCAGAACGGCGCAACGGATCTCGATAAAATTTGGCATAGATATAGAATATAGTCTGGAAGAACACATTTTCTAATATTTAAGTTTTTATATTAAATACGCGCGGGCGGAGTCGCGGTTGACGGCTTGTCTTATATATACGAGAAAATTCTCGTGTCACGGGGTTCGAACTTGAACTCCTCCAAAACGGCTTGACCGATTCTCATGAAATTTTGTGAGCATATTCAGTAGGTCTGAGAATCGGCCAAAATCTATTTTTCATAACCCCCACCCCCATTTAGTTTTTTTTAACTGCGCGCGGACGGAGTCGCGGTTGACGGCTTGTATAAATATAATTGCAAATTTAGGAAAAAATAAATAAATTACAAAACGAAAGACCTGTACTTCATATCATACTATCAAGAATTTGTACTTCAACGTTGACGTTATTAATGACTTGACTATATTAAAGTTATACAGTATTTTGAAACAAAACATGTCTTTTAACACGGAATGAGGCTTCCTTTTTTCAGTCGGTGAAAGATCTGTGCTGTTTATTGTTGAACTATTAGTTTAGTACTTTAAAGAGACGAAAATGAGAAGTTTACTTTGTAAAAAGATATCTTTGTTCGCTTTACACTGATATTTATTTCGAGATGTACTTTCAAAGAATACAATTTCGAAGTGACATCAAAAGACTTTGCTACACAATGTTTTAGATGGTTATCTAAACAAATAATATCCAATTGTAATAATTCATTTTTAAACTTTTGCTCTGTATTTTATTACTTTTTTTGTTTTTTGCTCCATAAATAGAATTTTCAATACAATGTTCACTTTAGGATAAAAAAAAAACTTTCTTGCTACTTATTAAATTTCTTGAAGCACGTAAATTTTTGTTACTACTTCTGTGGGAAATTATTTTATATCAATATGGCAAAATAAAACTATCTTTGTTTGTTTGTTCGTGTTAACTGTCATGATACGAGGCTATTATTCTATTAAAGACCCAATTCATACGATGACCCAACCTTGCAACGCACAAATGTTCAACGTACATTGCGGCCCTAACGATATCCATCGCGTTTAGTACTATACGATTACGTCATACGTGGTAAAAACAAAGCCCCAGTTAAAGTCAGTGTAACCTAAATATGTCGATATAGTAGAATGAAGACTACGCTTACGTTACTAAAAAAAATAACAGCTTACTTTTGTTATTTTTTTTGACATCCCTAAATCATATTATTTTAGACAAAGAACTTCTAATAACGTGACTTCAAATTACTTTATTTGTGTTAATAAATCTTTTCAGTTTAAAACTGGAATTTAAAGTATTTACTTATATCATAAGGTGGCAAACGAGCGAGTGGCCACCTGAATTCGCCGAAATAGCGAAGCGACCACCGCCCACAGACATCCGTAATTGCAGATGCGTTGCCTACCGCTAATTCGCAGAGGACGGGACGCACAGAATGAGAATATTTCCATTAGTATGCATCGCCTACTCCGACAAATCCACTTCCCCTTTCCATCCCTTCCTTATAAGAAAAGGGTGGGAAGGGAAAGAGGACTAAAATCCTCGACACCACATGCTACTTGATATATATGAATCTAAGTTACCGTCAGGAAGGTGTAAATTTCATTTGCAGATATTTCGTGTAATTTCACACACACACACACACATGGTAAGAAATTCAACAGATGCAAATGGATGAACATAGCAGCGAATGTAATTGAAATCATAACGTTTCTTTAAGTACTCGTATTTGTTACTGACTTCTCTCCTAAGTGGTTCACCGTCGTATTTTATTGGTCCCCCGCTACGTTGACCTAATCGACGATAAATCTAGTGCAAGGCCTGCCTCAGCTGTCGTCTTGTACGTACATCTATAAAACTTTTAACTCTATATGCCATGTCTTAAATTTTGTAATTTTACGTATTAAAAAAAATCTCTTTTTCATCGCAAAGATTCGTAGTTATCTCTATATATCGCTATATTTGTTATTTAAGAACAGTCAGCATATTGTTACAATACGACGTACTCGTCAGGTGAACGTCCTATGCGTCCTGGCGCTTTATGATATAAAAAAGACCGGAGATCCAATTAAACGGCCGTTCTATTTTAGTTGCCATGAATGAGGACGAAACCGTATCCCGTTTATTTGTCTACAATAATTGCCAATTACTTCTTTCGTAACACAAAATTCGCAATTTAGTTCTATGAGTCTTCATTTTTTCTTATACAGTAACATTACACACATCTTTATTCGGTTTTCCTCCAACGTCGTAGCCACATTCATCAAGCGACGAATGACTAAATAGTAATAGAATGATTTTAAAGGGAGAGGAAGACCAAGAAAGGTAAGATTGAATTGTATAAATGATAATGTAAGAAAGACGTCAAGGATTTGTCGGCCGATAGAGAAATATGAAAAATTGTATGCATTGTCCCACATCGATGGTAAAAGGCTAAGCAGATTTATATTAAGAGTAGTAACATTTAACATATTAAACTATTACATACTAGCTGTCGCCCGCAACTCCGTCCGGGGAATTAAAAAAAAGGCGTAATGAGTAACCTATGTATTCCTCCAGACAATGTTCTACATCTGTGACAAATTTCGTCAAGATCCGTTGAGCCGTTCCGGAGATACCTTCGAACAAACATCCATCCATCCATCTGAACATTCGCATTTATAATATTAGTATGAAGTATGATATATAAATTTCCATCCTTCTCGCAACTAGGTACTATTATGTATTTCGATATCTATAAATACTTGATTGTACATTAAAAGTATGCGCATAAATGTATCAAAGAAAACATTTCAGCCAAAGTACACAATGCTGTGTTAGCAATCAATTTAATTTACGCAACCGGTACCAGGGCGTGGCGGAAAAAGGGACAAGTAGATTTATTAGAAATAAATGAAAGAAAATTATATTCTGTTTTGACATCTATATATATAAAAAAAGTCGTGTTAGTTACACTATTTACAACTCGAGAACGGCTGAATCGATTTGGCTGAAAATTCATGGGTATGTAGTTGAGAACCAGGATACGGACATAGGATACTTTTTATCCCGTTTCCTTTTTTTTAAATTCCGCGGGAACGGAGTCGCGGACGAAAGCTAGTTAGTAAAATAAATTAATAAAACATTATTTCTTTATTTTTTTTATTGAAAAAAAAAAACTTCAAGCGAATTTGTCGTGCCTTCAATTTCTCAATTTTCTCAACGTTGTTTTTAAATCAGCTCAGGTGGTGTTATAATTAATAAAAATTTAAGAATAAAATTTAAGGAAATATTGATTATCTTAAAGGTAGGTTTATAATTTTTAACAGTGGAAGACCTTTACCATTCTTATTGTATAAAATTAAATTTTTTTGATAAAATTCCAGATTTTATAAGTATTAAGAAACTTTTTAAAACTTTGAGGGTAGTCTAATATTATTACAAAAGCGACTTCATTAAAAAAATATTGTGGATTTTGTCATTATTTCTTCTATCTTTATCATTTTAATTCATTCTGTGCTACATTCAAAGATTACAAGGTAATTTTAAAGTAATATTAGTCAAATTTTAACTTATTGATATAAAAAAAAACTGCCATAAAACATTTAATTTTTTTTTATGTAACATTAATTTACATATCAACATTTGTCTTTTTATATGTGAAAATGTTCTATTTTCCTATTTTTACTAACCTGAGTAGTGCAGTTTCTTCAGCATTAAGAGAAGGCATCTTCAAGCGATTGTTCTCCACGTCCAAGATTTGATTTCTGTAATAGTGCAAAATACTTAGCATACTTTTATTGGCCCATCTACTCATTTGTATTTGCAATTGTGCAGTCAAAATTCCTGCTACAAAAGAGTTCTTATTATTATAACATTCATAATAAATATTTCATCAAAGATTAAAATAAATCTAATTTGAAGGAGTTAATATTAGTGCAAATTAAATAAACTAGTTAACAAGCCAGTAGATATATTATAAAGTAAAATAAAAATTAAGCAAAGCCTAGCCCAAAGCTAGCAATTCACTTACTCGGTTAATGGTTCGTTCATTTCACAATGTTTCCTATACAGTAATGGTCCTAACTTCTTTGCAGCTCCACCAAGATGAAGAATTTTCTTATAACCCCCCTTATTGTTAGGAAGAGTTGTATCATTGTACACCTTTCCCAAAGCAGTGTACGAACTGCCATTCAGCTGGCCACGATGCATGCTAACTTAACATCAAAACAGAAAAAAAATAAGCCTCAAAAATACCAAGCAGATAGTTAATGCTAGTTTCATGCAAGAGACAAAAGGAAGAAAATAAAAATTAAAGCATTTGAAATAATTACAAAAGTTATTGTTCTAGTTTTTAAGTTACGAAACTATTGTGAAATTCGCACTTTCAAAGCAGGGTGTAAAAAGTTAAAAAAAAAATATATATATATATATAAAATACAAACTAAAAACTTTTTAAATCTTACCTTAGTTGGGAAGTACCCGTGACTTTTCTTACAGCGAGCAAGAAGAATCTTATGCGAACACGATCAAAAATTCACTAACAAGTGTGTCTCTAGAAGTCGACTTTTCCATGCGGCGACGACTGCTATTCTAGACTGCTGTCCTCGCAGTGCAGACTTTGAAGCAATATCGCAGCTCACTTCTCGCTGATCTGACGACGCATGCGTACCCATTACCCACGAATACGTCAATTATTCAATCGAAAGCCCGGGAAGTTATGAAGACATGAATTCACTAACATTTTAAGAAATTCTGGTTTAAGTTAACGTACGTAATAGACGAATTAAAACATTAATGAGTTAATTCAAATCGATTTATACATCATATAGTATAAGTAGTTAGATTTCATTAAAAAATGGTAACTATTTTTTTTAAGTTCTTTCAGAAAACTCTTAAAAATTAATTTTATAACTACCTAAAAATAAAAATAAACTTCCAATGTCATTTTAAATGTTTACTAACAATTTGACAGAGTTGCCAGTTGCCAAAGCTGTCAAAATAATTCCCTAAACCCTATAGTAAAAAGAGTAAAAAGAACATAGAAATAGATTTCAAAAAATAGGTTGAGAATGTCTTAAAAGTATAAGTAAATGGAAATTATAGTTAGAGCAATTTTTGTTCTTCTTGAAATTGTTGGTAAGATCATTTGTACAAATAAATAATTTTTTTAAAAATATCTACTAAGAGTACCCATAGTTTTTAACTGAATTTTCATTTTATCCAGAACATCTATACATTGAGTCCAGAAGTCATTCTGATGGAACTTTGATTCCCTTTAAATTCCATATTTAAAATATCGCCATCTATTATGATTTTTAGACAACCTTCTTGAATGTATTTCGTACTACTGCAACTTTCTGCTTATAGATGGCGCTGGATTCCATTACAAAAATGAAAATTCCTTCAGTTAAACTATTTTATCAATGAATTATGTTATTTTATAAACCACATAATTATTAAACAATAATAAAAGTGGTTTATAATAAAAGTGTCATGATACCAATTTCCTGTTTGTTTAATTTTCATTAGTAACAATAACCATATTTCTATCATAACATACTCTACATAAAAAATAAAAATGTATCCAAAATGTTTGAAATTCGTTGAACTATAGTAAGTACTTATATAATATGCGACCACTTTATTATACCCACGAATCATTGAACTAACGACATCGGAGTATCACGAACTGCACCCACGAAGTTTTATAGTGCAATGGATTCAACTCTAAATAATGCAACTAACATTAGGACGTTCGGAGTGCACGTGTCACCGTACATGTTATGAACTTTGGCTTAGGTATCAACTAACTGCAAAATGTGAACTAAACGCATCTTATTTCTGTACTACTTTATTTCGAACTTGTATATTTTATTTATGAAGCTGAAATACATGTCAGTTAAATAATTATCAAACTTAGGTAAGGTGTGATGGACGTGGTAGTACAGAATAAGAACATACGTTTTCTAAATTTCATAATTTTCCTATTCTTATCCCATTTACGAAGTTTGTTTTCGTCTTTCAGATCGTAGTGTCTTCCATCACCTCTTAGGAGTGTCTTCTAACCTAGTAAAGTATTTCTAACCTTCTACTTTAAACCTAATTACCAAAATATTAGCAGTTACAGGACATCAACTACTTAAAAGGAAATATAGTAATAAATATAGTCTTTGTCATTCGGGGATAATGTAGCTTCCCAAGAGTGAAAGAATTTTTCAATTCGGTTCAGTAGTTTCGGAGTCTATTCAATGCAAACAAACAAATAGTCAAATCTTTCCTCTTTTTAATATTAGTATAAATAGTAAGGTATGTCATTACTGGCAGGATAGTGACAGGAACGTGGAGTTCATAATTTGCCATCGGTCACACAACAAAGTTTGCCATTTCTAGCAGATGTTGATATTATGCATATTATTAAAATGTAATTTTATCAAAATAAAGATGTCTAATTGAAATTAAAAAATTTGGTTTATATTTTCTCGAGTCATATCAAGTCTTTTGCTTACTTACTTACTATACATATTATTATCGAAATAATTAGTTACAGCTTACACAGTAACTCACGTATGATCGTGCTGTGACGGCACCGACTAGTTTCAACTCTCAGTACGAGATGCTCTGTAGATGGAAACTAGACGGAACCGAAACTATTCGGTGCCGTCACAGAACACTTATGATTAAATTCGTTCCTAATTAATTTATAATACCCCACTAAAATGTATACAATAAAATTATAAACAACTTTTCCTAATAACTGCTAACTTTTTTGTTGTGTAATGTGTTTACAAAATGACTGTGGCATGACCACTTATTGTGGAACACATGTATAGTCTAGGGCTGGGGCAGTTCAAAACCACAATTTAGGTCATCCACGTTAGGAACTATGGATAAATTATTAAGTTGTTGACAGTATTTGAATATTTACTGAATCATGGCGACTTCCATTACGTTGATATTTTTGTACCGTTCTAAAAAATATTTATTATAGTATTAATATCTTTGTTGTATTGTATTTTAAAATAAAAATATTGTAAGTATGTTATGCAGTTATGTTTCTAAGTAACTCGGACAGGATATTCGTATGATAACTAATCACAATAAGGCTTTGTTAACTAAGTACCATGTTCAAAACAATACTGTAACGAATACGTATTAAATAATTCTGCAATTTAAAATATACGCAATATTTTATAGTAATAGGAAATAGAATAGGAATCGGGTGAAAATATCCCGTTGTTGACTATTTTTGATTAATTTTTATTTAGTATTGATAGAAACGAACGTCGAACTTGACTTGCAATCTGCAGGTTTTGGGTTCGAATCCCGTCATGTACCAATGTGTTTTTCGAGTTTTAATCTACATATGTACATTTATCCGACGTTCTTACGGTGAAGGAAAACATCGTGATGCTGCAAATATCTGAGAAGAAATCCAAAGATATGTGTGAAGTAAACCAAACCGCACTTGGCTAGCGTGGTTGACTAGTCACCCCTAACTTAGGGTAGGCTCCGAGCCTCTTTGAGGGGGACTAATAGAGAGCTGATGATGATTGATAGAAACAGCCACCATTTTCCAATTAGAAAAGCATCAGAGGAAGAAGATAAAAGGGTAGATAACAATCTGTCCCAGCATTTGTTCATAAAAAAGAGAGATCGGATGGATCAGATGCTCGTGGAAGGTGTTGTTACAAAAGTTGAATATATCTCAATGGATAAGAACACGGATTAACTACGTAAATTTAAATAGAAAATGTTTTTACGTCTTATTTTATTATGCAAATTATATATCGTAAGTATCTCGGTAATAAAAAAACAAATGAGTCATATAGGAAGAAAACAACATTCCATGTTAGACAAGGTACACAAAGGAAAAACAATAAAATAAAGTACTACGTGATGAGATACGGTTTGAAAAATTGTTTGTGAAAAAATAAACACAAATACTAACGACGAACTAGTAATAATAGGAACTATCTACTCGTATGTGAATTATATAAACTTTTGAATTAAATATAAACCGGTTATAACGATCTTGAACTTTGATTCAAAGCTAAATTACAAGCACGACCACCTTATACAACTGCTTCATAACTTTATTAAGTTTAAAAAAAAATGTTCGATTTTGAAACTAAAACCGCTAATTATTATTTTTGTTCAACCACCTTTTATATTTATGACATACTAGCTTTTGTTCGCAACTCAGTCCGCGCGGAATTAAAGATAAATATAATTAGTAGCTTATGTGTTCTTCCAGACTATGTTCTAATCTATGCCAAATTACATCGAGATCCGTTGAGCCGTTCTGGAAATACGTTCTAACAAACATTCATACAAACATTTGGATTTGTAGGAATAATAATATATATATAAATATAATAATATGTGTAAATAATTATTTATTTTTCTGATATTATTAAATAAATATCAATAATTAAAATTACCGATTTCAATTTAGACTGAAAATTTTAGTGAAAATCAGAAACTGACTAATAAGCTTAAAATCCATAGATAAAACACCAATTTAATATTGATTATTAGGTCTACTTACTAAATATAAGACGGGACGAAGTCGTGTCGTGAAGCATCTCCAATTTTTGCGAAGCGACCAGATATGTACGAAGCGACGTATCTACGATCGCAGGTGAAAGTTACATTAGTAACTTGAGTGGGAACTTCGTCCCCAACGAAGCCGAAGTTGTCCATTTTTATATTATAGGCCGCGGAACCGTCCACTCGATAATAATACTTGTAAGCATAGAGCACGGCAAACGACTGAATAATTTCTATGGCGAACACGGGCGCGGTGCATTGTTAATTCAGAGTTCCGAAGCAACTAACTGGGCTTTTATTCAACATATTATTCACTAATATACATAATGTATGGTTGCACTAATTTCTAATAAAATACAAATAAACGCAATTATTTTGGAACTACAGAATTTTACGAAAAAAAATACCCGAAAATTCAGCTTTCTGTAATCCGGTCCAAGTAGTAAATACTCGTAGCTAAGATTATTTTTATTTTTAAAGAATTAGATTTTTTTTAAAACAAATTTTCAAGTGTTGGACAATAAAAATAATATTGTTAATTATTGATTAATGTTTTCAAATATCTTTAAATCTAAAAAGAAATACAAAAAGTAATATTTATTACACATATATCGAGGAAAACTCAATCTGTTATAATTACCTATAGTACATTTTCTTTTCCATTTAAAGACGTTAAAATAATATCACTTTAATCTAGATTTAAAAAAACACATTGATCTATATATATAAAAGAAAGTCGTGTTAGTTACACTATTTATAACTTAAGATTGGTCGAACTGATTTAGCTGAAAATTTATGGGGAAGTAGCTTAGAACTAGGAGACGGACATAGGAACTTTTTTATCTTGTGTGCATTTTTTTTATTCCGCGCGG
>JAOPJD010000025.1:7990327-8039643 GCA_026167825.1 Papilio polyxenes | reverse complement strand
GGAAACGGGATAAAAAGTATCCTATGTCCGTATCCTGGTTCTCAACTACATACCCATGAATTTTCAGCCCAATCGGTACGGCCGTTCTAGAGTTATAAATAGTGTAACTAACACGACTTTCTTTTATATATATAGATAGATATATAGATATAAGATGTCAATGTTTAGATGGATGGATGTTAGAAGGTATCTAGAGAACGGGTCAACGGATCTCAATGAAGTTTCGCATAGACGTATAGAACATAGTCAGGAAGAACACATAGGCTACTAATTAAGATTTTTTTAATTCCGAACGGACAGAGTCGCCGGCGATAGCTAGTTAACTCATAAAAGTCTATTATAGACTTTTTTATTTCGGAAATTGATACATAAACTATGGAATACATGGAGACAAACATACAAACATTATTTTTATTATATAGAAGAGATGAAAACACTCATAAATAACATTATAATTTGCATCAACGATTCTCTATGCAGCATATTAACGGATTCATCAAAATGGTAATTGAATAGATTCTGTACTGTGAATAGGTCTCCGCTATGATCACATACGGTTAAGTTTTCAACACAAAGCTCGACTTAGGAGTGGATCAAATAATATTTCATCAAACGCACGAAGCTCTTTGCCCGTGAAACGATTAAACTCTTGCAGTCAGATATAAATTTACGTAACTAAAATTGAAATGTTAATTAAATTATAATTAGTTTAGTTTGTTTTCTTCTTCCGTAAAAAAGACTTTTTCTCGAATTGGTAATCAGTTAAAGTATGTACGAATAATTTAAACATTGGTTCTGAATACTTCACTAATTACCTATTACCTTCATTATTCTACATTATAGAAATTTTGATTATTATGGTTCTTATGCACTTTCTCCCTCCCTCAAAATTTTGTTGAGAAATGTGTAATGTTTAATAGATAACAGTCATATTTTATCAAATCGCAAATGAATTCGCCGAAAAAGCGAAGTGACCGATGCCCATAGACATCCGCAATTGCAGATGTACACCATTGATCGACGGAGGAGGGAATGCACAGAAAGAGAATATTTCCCCTTCCAATTGACCTACATCAAATCACGGAAATTCTTCCACTTCATATCTTCGGTGTGATCGTGGTATTAGACAGGGCGAGCTGGACAATTGCCAATCTTGTTTATAGACCCACTGTTGAACATGCAATTAAAATGAATTAATGGAATGTAATTATCAAAATATTTATATTCTTTACCTCAGACACAAATCGAATGCGAAAAAAATAAAATAAAAGCTTGTAAAATTATATTCAAATATGATCACGTTGAGAGTAGCAATAATTTAAAATGTTTATTTAACACAAGTTTGTACCAGAAATGAAATCCCAATTAAATAAGTTTCAAAGCAAAAAAACTAACCCAATTAAAACATTTTCTCTGTGACGTAATAGCTAAGTATGATGTTTTGAAGTTTTCCTTAAGTGTGCGTTCGCGTATAAAAATATTCTATGCTTTTAAACTTTACATTTCATGCTGACCGTACGTACAGTTACATAATGTTATAATTAAAAAAGTTTTAAAATATGTTAAGTGATCATTTTCAAACATGTATTTATCTTGATGTATTAATACATATGTATTGTTTCAAATTGTATTGCAGCGTATTTATTTTTGTTTATTTATCATATAAAAATACGAGCTGCTTCATATAAAATGTTTAAAAAAAATATATTTTACGCTAAGCAAAAACAAATGACTTTGTAAAAATATCTCATTTTAATAATTAGCTTCGCTAAGAAAATGCTCAGCAGAATCTATTCAATTTATGATATGCAACATATTAAAAGCGTGTCTCGAAGCTCTAACATGCTTACAAATATTTCAATAATTTCTCATTAAGATAGCAGTGCGATGAATGTATTCAGTGAAACAAAATTCTTAAAAGTATAACATTCTTTTCAATAAAATATTAACCACACAGACTTTATATGAACTCTAGAACTTAAAGTTTGAAATATACAACATATCTTTTACACTAAACTTCGAAAATTTCAAAATATTTGTGAGAAACATATCCTCGCAATCCTTTGAAACCTACCGATATTTTAAAACTAGTGATCGCTCGCGACTTTGTCAGCGCAGAAGAAAATAGCCAATAACATTTACGCACGCATCAGCTACATTCCCGTTAAAGTCTCGGCAGAATCGATCCAGCCTTTTCGAAGATCACCCGGAACAAATGCGGCCTGGCGGACATCAGACGGAAATATAGTCAAAAATGTAAAAAAAAAAGCTAGCTTTGCAAATAAATACATCATGTATACGAAATATGATTTTTTTATATATTATATACAGTAACTCCAATTTTAGTAATATGTAGTGTATAATTTCAAATAACTTGTGATATAGAGTTTCCTCATATTAACTAAGTACATTCTTACCACAGAAAAGTACACATAAAGGAAACAAACAATAAAATTAACAGTAAATTAACTTAAAAAAAAATCTTCGTACTCTCAATCATTTCGGGTAAAGATACAATTTCAACCTTACCTCGTACTTCAAAACCTAGTAGAAAGTTAGAATAAAAAAACATACATCAAACATCAACTGTATATATTTTTATATAAAACAATAGGTAAAAATTGTATTACAAGTGTGTGGATTATATTTATATGATATACAGTTTTAATATTGTGTATATTAAAAAAAGTGTTTTCTTAAAATATATAGCAAACTAAGTATATACTGGTCGGGAATCGACAATACGTCCGCTGTTATCACAATTAACAGCTAGCGAGGTACTTTATTCAATGTGACACAATTACGAAATTGTTTATATTGCAGTGTACCAAAGAAATTATATTTTTAGCCTGTTTTACAAAATAACGAAGTAAGAATATTTTCGCAAAGTATACAAAATTTATAACATTACCTTATGTATCTCCGATACACAGAAAGTAAAAAGTGGAATGAATTATAAATAAGATAAAGGCATCTTTATAATTCAAACGTCTCTCTTGCACTTTCAACTAACGCATCAACAATTGGAGAAAGTTACATTACCGTTACAAACAATTTATATGAATGTAAGGAAATAAAACTTAGGATAATTTAAAATTCCAGGTCTTCATGAGCCAATTTTTCATGAAGTTGCAACTGATATTTAGTTCATTTTAACATAATTTTTAATGTTAATAGCTTAAAATAGAAAAGTTTGTAAGTTTTTGGTAAAAGTAGAACACATCGCTATTGCTGCGAATGAGGAGATCGCGTCATCGTTCGCTTGCGTGGCAAACGCGAAGAGGCTCAGCGTCATTGAGTGATAACACTCTATCTTATTCACTTCATCACGAACAGTAACGCACTGGCCAGAGTGAGAGGTCAAAACACACGTTGGCCACATCGCACTTGCTAACGGCAAAGTTTCACGAATTCCAAGTTGGTTGGCAAAACCAGCTCAGTTGCTTTGCACCGGTCGTAGGGAGCGGACGTCTTTTTTCAGCCGAAGCGATAACTTTCCGTAACTTCAAGATGCGCTGCGTGTTCGTGCTGTTAGCACTGGCTGGAGCTACGTTTGCGGGTACCGAGCCAGAATTTAAGATAGATGTTGTAAGCGTTCCCGAAGAATGCACGACCAAGTCCAAACATGGCGATATGCTGACCATGCACTACACCGGCACACTCGAAAACGGCCACAAATTTGACGCGAGGTAAGTGAACTTATTGTTTAAAACAATTATTTCAGATTTATTAATACCTTGTAATAACGTCACTACAAAAAAAAATAAGATCAGAGGTCATATCCGGTTGATGATTAGAGGAGGAAGGGCGATAAGTCGGTAGATATATTTATTGGTGCAATAATGAAAAAAAATTGTACGTGATTAAATTAAATTATTGTTAAAATGAGTGCACAGCATTACTAGCACTAATGTGACTGACCTACTTAATTCATCTATCATAAATTACTCCTACAATAACTAGTTGAAGTTACTATCTTATGAAAGTTATAAATTTTGATCGCTTCCGCTATTTGGTGCCTCACATAGTTTATTTATTTATTTATATCTACCTAAATAAATTGTAATTATTTTCTTCAGAATTTTATAACTAATACGTGTTTTAAAGAATAAAGACATGTAACATGTATAAATCTTAGTGGTATATATAATATTTTATCTTCGTAAAATTTTAGCTTTCCTCGATAAGATATATAATGATATTAAAACACATACGTGTAATATATGTACCTACTAATATACCGTAAGCGTTCCTAATCAATTTGCCGCGTTGTAATTTTATTCCTAATGCTTACTGAGAACTGCGTTGCTGCCTATGTATTTTTTTATAATTTTTGCACCGTGTATTTTATAAGTTAGAATTTAATTTACATAAGTCAAGACGGTTTTTCATGATTTTATTCACTAACTGGTTGCCAGCGCTTTCCGCCGCGTGGTGGGTGAATTTTCTGTTATCGAAATAGTCAAGGTACCCAACACAATATGACACACGCTAAATAAAACTTAATGTTAATGACTAATCGTACGTATCTTGAAGAAAGGTATAAAAATATTTCAAAGGATTCCGCTAAGACTTCGATCTCACTTATTTCTTTTTAACTTCATTATTTCAAAAAAAGTACATTTCTTTCTATTCTTTATTTAATCTACATTTATCGCATTTAGACTTGTTCTAGTCACATTTGTGATAAGAGATGAGTCTAACGTTGAACAAATATCACTTAGATAGATTAGAATTTTAACTGATTATTTTATGATGTAAATTATTACGATTGCAATACTCAAAGATTGGGTAGAGATTTGCGGTCAAATGAAACTGCATCGCAATGTTCCATTTGATTGGAATGGTAAATTTGACAAGTATCCGGATTAAAAGGATAATGAAAATTGCTGCAATATATTTTACTCTTTTCAACAATTAGCAATATATTCGGTCTGATATTTACGAGTAAAAATAATTAATAATGTAAAGTAATTTTAATAATTCCACATAATAATATTAATTTCATAAACAAATATTAAACATGACAATTAATATATCCATTTTTCTATCAGCCTGGTTTCTTTAAGGTTGGTTCCAATTTAGTGGTTATTTTTGGTTCGTAGAATGACTTACTTCTTTATGTTCTGCCTACACAAACTTCTGTCATCGGCTTGTCTCTTAATAATCGGAATATCGATTCACGATAACTAGTATTAATTGGACATGCTCAGACCATTGTCTATATGACCAACCTGCTCATTCGCCGTCTTTCCCACTGCCAGTTTGACCCAATTATCTAGTATTGGGTAATATGGTTTTGACCATATTACCCAATACTTTACACTTTGGTGCATCAGCGACTTTACTACTACTACCAGTTCCTGTAGGTAGAACATAGACCCTCCTGAGCCTGAATCAGCCTTGTTATAATGGATATATTTTTCTCAAAACTAATCGAAAAATATTTTTGAATACAGACTTGACTAGCTTGAATAAATTCCAATTACAAGTCGCAAAGTCCAGTTCATTGAATACCTAAATTCAATTACTTGACTTTAAACATTATCTTCGTAAATAAATCTTCTATAATTGACAAACGAAAATGAAATCAAATCACTTGTTTATTTTACTTGAGGTGAGTGGAAAATTTAAAAACTTTGGCCTTTAACACAACGACTCGGAGATGTAATAATACGGGGCGTATAGCAAGTATTAGACTGGCGTGGCGGGCTGGCAGGCTAGCGGAGCCGTAAGGAAGCCGAATTTAAGACTGAGATATGTGATTAGCTCTGTGAAGTTGTGCTTGTTTCTTGAACTCAAAGGGGAACTTTTGTTATTACCGTTTATGCGAGTGTACGGAAATTTAGCGTTTAATCACCAACGCTGCTAATTTAATTTTGGGCTTAAACTCACTCTGTATTATGTGGTATAATGTTACCTGTTATTGCAACGGAACATAGGTTGAGTTATATCAAAAAGTTTATTACTACATATACAATACATATTGTTCATTCGGACGTTTTAAATAATAGCCGTTGTCAGAAAGCGTATGATTCTTATTTTCCTGAAAAAAAAAACTCTCTGAATAATTACGCGCGTAATTTTCTTGGTAGGATTTTATTCTATTTCTATGTATTTGTTTACACATAATTGTAATATAATTTCTGTAAACTTTGGTACATTTTGATTATCATGTAATTGTTAAGTCATACGTGAACTTTTCGCCCCAGCTTATCCGGTTTTAAAGAGTGGTGAATTGGCGACTTTAGATTTATATTCTAATAACTAATTATTTGTTAGTGCGGAGATTTTTTTGGATAGTAAAGGATACCTACCTGTGGTTCATTTATTTGACATAAAACTTTGCCAGACTATATTTTCCAAAAAAGGATTTCATGCTGTATCGTCGTCGGCACACGCGGTCGTTGCATAAAAAACAGAACCCTTTGTTATTTCGATGTTCGGCTAACGAATGACATTTGCGACATTCTATTTACAGTCGCCGCGTAAAGTTTGGTGGAAAAGTTAACAATTTGCTAAAACTTTCACCGAATTAGCGTATTGGATGCACTAACAATTTGTTGCTTAATTTTTAAAACTTTTTTAATTATTCGTAACGAATAATTTTCTACACTTTCTATTTCCGTATAACTCAAACTATTAGTTTGTTACCAAACACGGATATAATGACAGACAGTTATTCGTGATGTGCATTTTACTCAGGATTTGAGACTCAACATGACATGATTACAATAGAAAGTTGTTATGTATCCAATTTGAATATAAAAAACTATGCTGAGTGGTATTTTGAATTGTACTACATTCTGTTAAATTTACAAATTTAAAACACGTAATCACTGTTCTATTTAATTTTTATTTATTTAACGATCTTTGGAAACATATTCTGATTTCGAATGAAATTTAATAATAACAAATACACTTCTGTTAATCATAAAACCTATCAAGTTCACCTTGAAACTTAGTAAAACTAGAAAGTTTCATTTAAAAGTTGTCGTGTTTATGTAAAGACTTAAAGCACTATTGATTAAGCGGTACAAAGTTAGATAATCATTTTAAAGTGAGACAATTTTCAAGAGTTACAGGTACGGAAGTTAGTGCATTGTTACAGCGACTTCGGTGATTTGTTCTAAGCTCTTATACTTTGAATATTAAGTTTTCTCATTGAGAAAAGTGTATTGTTACTAATAACATAAGTCAAACTAAACTATGATAGTTAGCCGACTCCTGTCTACGTGACAAAGACGTGTCTCAATGTCCTTTTCATGTTCTGGGCCTAGACGAAAAATTTGTGACAGTTATTTAAGTATCTTCAATTGTGTCTAAATTAGTTTTTGATTTTTTTGGTATAGTTTACACCCAGATAGAGGTACTGCACAAATTTTAATACAAATTCTTGCTTTTATTCCATTTTGTATGCTCATGTAGGTTTTACATATTTGATGCCGCAATAACAGCATCTCTTACCGGCTTAGATATCCTTGTACCACTATAAAACTATGTTCAAATGAAAATGATGAATGAAATTCTTATTCTAAATGACAACACAGTGAGGGGAAAAGGCCACATAAAGTGGCAGACAGATTTTTAACGAATAATAAATAACAGAAGAATTATGTATACATAAAAACGCACACTAATATTTATCAAGCTAAAACTAAGACAAAAAAAAGTCAAAAACGTATATTTTATTTCAAGCCTCCCACAAAGTCAAGCAGTAATGGACTCAGAAAGGAGTTAGCTTCGAAGTAAATTTTTGATCACCTGCCTATGTTAGTGAAGCAAAGGCGATAAATATTCCGTTTTAAATTGCGGTTACTAAGGTCAGACGTAGCGAAGTGGCTGCAGGAACCGCAACCAAAGTGCTAATCTTTATTCAAACGAATAACAATGGCTCGTGACCAGAAATAACATGATAAAGCAACATCTAACTTAAACAATAATGAAAAATGTAATATAAATGTAGGAATATTGTACTTTACAAAGTAATTACTTAAAATAATCAAGTAAAAAATCAACTTGGTCTGAGCAGTCTTTTCTCTCAAGGGCCATTCTCCAACATTTGATATTTCAGCTTAAAACCCATAGGAACAGTAAAATACCCGAAGTTCCTTAAAAATCAAGCATTGAAAACATATACGTATTTTGTCTTTGAATGTAAATTAACTACAATGGAAAATTTTACTTTGATGTTGTTGCAATGCTTTCAAGGAGTAATTCAAATTACCTATCCTAGTTCCATTAATGTAAACTTGTTGCACGGGAACGTAATGAGATGCGGCTCAGGGATGTTTGTAAACACTTTCATCTCTGTTTGTTCCTCTACTAACAGACTTTGTCTAATCATGTCACGCTTACAGTGAGTTATCACTGTATAGAAACAATTTATCACATTATCTCTCATAAAAAATAATAAATAAAAATTACAATTAGCATTGACGACCTTTACTTAAACAAACCAGAAAATATTACACAACTATAGAAAAATGATTTTGTAAGAAGAAATATTATTTTAATTCCATCGGGAGTACAGAACAATCAGTAACTTGGTTAGAATTATTTTTTTAGTATTGGTCATGTTTATATTTATTCTGCTTCATCACACACACAGCTTCTGTCATACAAAGGCTCAGTTTTCATTGGGTTAGATCTTTATTTTTATCTTCACCAAACAAACGAATCTTTATCTTTACATCATTACTAGCTGTCGCCCGTGATTTCGTTCACGCGGAATTAAAAAAAACTTAAAAAGTAGCCTATGTGTTCTTCCAGACTATGGTCTACATCTGTGCCAAATTTCATCAAGATCTGTTGAGCCGTTCCGGAGATAACTTCCAACAAACATCTATCCATCCATCTTAACATTCGCATTTATAATATTAAAGTAAGATTAAGGAATCTAGTATGTGAGAACAAATGCAATTATTCAAATAGCTGATGTAGTTAATGTGTGATATTTACAAAGAGGAATGTATTCAGAGTTCACAAGATTTTCGCTGTGGACGGAAATCAATTTCATTTCTACTGGATGGCGGTTTCATTAACAATTTTGATTACTTTGTATTTGTGTTGTCGGGCGATCGTTGTCTCTGATGGAAATTTAATGAGAAAGTTTCAATCGCCTGAAAGAAAATTAAGTTTCGAGTGTGAAGAGTTCTACGGAAACGGTCGGCTATGTAATTAATCAAGTAAATATGGGAAGTCCGAAATCGTATCACGAACAGCGAACCAGATCATGGTTTAGAAATCTATCGCAATGACTACTTTGTGCTTATATCGTACAATTTATAATATTAGTAAGATGTAGTAGTTTTATATATTTGTGTTCTATCTTGTCGTGTAACTGTCGCGTTAGTCGCTCACATTGACCTCCTATTCTTTGCTTGTTAAGATGTATCATAACGTATGTGAGAATTTATTTTTTGTGCTAACAGTTGTACATTTGCTATGTGTCAGTAGGCGCCTGTGAAACGTTTTGCTTTCATTTTCGTGAGCCAATGATTGTTACTCGCAACATTGTGCCTTGGCTTATTGTTAAGTCGAAACAAACACTCGCTGTTCCCTCAAGATCGTCGATAAATGCAATTATGACTCTTTTAACTTACTTTTATCTGATTCCGCGGACAATTCATCAACTTTGTTCCATTCACTCGGGTGCCGAGAACAATGTTGGCATAAGTATGCTTTGTAAAATCAAAATTTGTATTGTGCGTTTTAATAAATGTTTTTTGAATGGCAAACATGTACTAAATTTGGTATGAATAAATAATGAAATATGATGCTCTTCATTAAATCATAACTTGGAAAGATATCACACAAAGGTTTTTGGCGGACAAAAAATGAAAAAACATGTGGAGAAATTCCTCGGTCATAATATTTTCCATGTTTAATATAAATGCTCAGAACAATTGTTTGGAACAATTCCTGCCGCCGAGTTCCGTCATCGGACGACACGACAGACCGCCAGGTTCCATCCGCACCATCTCGATGGCTGACAATTCACATTCGTGCGGTTTTCGCGTAGCTTTCTACCGTGTAAAGCCGCGTTGTGGAATGGTCTGTCCTCGGCGGTATTTCCAAACCGCTACGACTTAGGGCCTTTCAAGAAGCGAGCGTATCATCTCAAAGGCCGGCAACGCATCTGCGATTCCTCTGGTCTTGCAGATGTCACCTTGGTGTTCCCGCTGCTCGTTTGCCCCCTCACTTTTGAAATAAAAAAACAATATGATTGTTCTGCATAAGGCAAATACCAAATACAGACATGGTAAAAGTTTGTGCACATTTTTGTATTGCGGTTAAAAAGTATCGTTGATTTTAGATTATCTTTGCTTAATTTTTTAGAGGGTTAGATAAATACGTCACCTAAAATACGTATTTGCATGTTAAAGTGTTTTTCTATTTTATTGAAAGTTATATGGAATATCCTATTGACATATTAAATAAATGGAATATTTGAACAACTAATAAACATAGCTATGTTATACCTTTGTAAGGACCATTAAATGTTACTCAAAAGGTCATACAAGAATTATATAAATATATAATCATATTCTAGGCCTATTAAAGCTACAAAACCATTATTTGTGGTATGACAGGTTATTTAAAAAGCCTGTCCGTCCGAATAATTACAACTCAAAGACACTGGTAAGAAAAATACAAATCCTTTTTCATAATCGGTCAATAAGTTTAGGATAGTAGAGATCTCAATGAACATGGATCAAACCACTCTAATAAATCACACTCCTTCTCAGGTACAGATAAAATTTAATGGATGTATCGATAGATAGATTGATCTTTTTACGTATTTCCAAAACGGCTTAATGGATCTCGATGAATTTTGTTACTGAATATAGTAGTCTGGAAGTACTCATATATGTAGTCTACTTACTAAATTTATTTTTAAAATTTCGGACGGTTGAAGTCGCGGGAAAAAGCTAGTAGAGTAAAATTAAATTATATCGAATATTCAAAGATACGTTGAATATTGAATCTATAAAGGGTAAATTAATTAGAGTATTGTATTTGTGTATCAAATAGGCGGTATAGCTAACGGATTAGTCTCAGACCGAGTAAGATGTGAGCGAGCGAGCGTGTTCAAATAATTCTCCATGCTTTACTGTAAGGTACCGTATACTTTATACAATTAACTAGCTGTCGCCCTCTACACCGACCGCGGTGAATTAAAAAAAATCTTATTAAGTAGCCTATGTGTCCTTCAAGACTATTTTCTGCAACTGTGCCTGATATAATCAAGATGCGTTGAGTCATTACGGACATACCTTCTAATAAAACTTCCATCCATTAATCCATCTAAATATTCACATTTATAATACTAGTAAGAAGTAAGATAAAGAGAAAAGATTTCAATTTTAGATTTTTACCCAAAAACAAGTAAATTTGTAAAGATGTCGTCATCCTTCCATTGATTATTTAAAAAAAAAAAACATTGGTTTTAAAAGTGTTTTGTAAAAGCGTTGATAACTCACGATGCTTAAGGAAACTTTGTATGTATCCTGCGATTCCATTTGTACTAAACAAATAATCGCAACGCTCGTAGCCTCGAAAGGTAAGTAGTTATTGCGTAACAGTTGATCATACACCAATCTTCTTCTATTAAACATTTGCGCGTACGAGTATATGCTCGTCGAATGCGGGCTCGTATCTTATTCAGGCCATCAATAAGAAATAAACTTACAATTAGCTACAACTAAATTATTACCAACGTTACCTAAAATAATTTGTGTTAGTCCACTGGACAAATGCGTTGGAGATTTGATAAACTCCGTCTGTTCCCACTACCGAAACTATATACATGTTGTCATCTCAGTTTTTACAATAAGAATGAGCGGGGAAGTTATATGTTTTTTGTGTGAGTGTTAGATAAATAACCGTGGGTTTCTGATACGAAAATCGTCGATCAAAACATACTGTTATCTCTTTTTTGTCAAAGATAATGACAGGGATGACGATATGTTTTATACAAACATTTGGTAAATAATTTAGTCCTCAACATGCGTACATTTTTAACGAAGTTATGTGTGGCAGATGCTCTATTGTTTTGTGAATTAGTTAATTTTAATCCTCTTTGTGATATTTACTAGTTTTTCCTAATCCAAACTTTAGTTAGATATTGTCACTCGTTTATATAGATAAGGTAGCGATGCTATTTTTAGTGCTCAAGGTGACGGACGATAAATTTTTTAGTAGCACTGTGTGTGTTTTGTAACTACATTACATCCAACACCCTTATAGGTTTGACGGGTGGGTTTTATATGGATAAAGGGAGTAAATTGAAATAAAATTGTAGGTAGTTGATAAAAACGTGTATTCGTTAAACGTCTATGATAAAGACATTAGTAAACATTCGTTTGTAATTAACTATACCTTACGGTTTTACTTGTACGTGTGTTTAAAGTTTTTTTCAAATGTTATTAATTATGTAATTAAATACAAAAATAATAATAATGTATATATGTTTATTAGCGAATATCTGCTTAATTGAATCAAAGAGAACTGTTATGCCTTCAAAAATAGCATTTATTGTCTTGAAGGCAATGAGCTATGCAAATAAAGTCAACTGTTAACAGTTAACGCCATAAGATATCAAACTCTATGTGGCCAATGAATGACGTGTCAAGTACACGTCATTCATTGGCCACATAGAGTTTAGCCTTTTTTATACATTTCTCTGATAATGTAATTCTATGATGATTTCAATCAAACCTGATATTACTGATTACAATCTGACAGTTTATAATTCAAGCGTCAGATTAAGAATTGACGAAGTTCCTTACTTTTCGTGACATATTCAATATTTATAACTAAGTGTTTTAATTAAAAACTTGCATTGTTCTTTTTTTATTCATTCGTATTTTTGTTGGCAATTCAACGTTGTTTTCCTTGAGTTTACGATTCCGTATCCATTTGAAGTTGCAATGGCCGTGTACCCTTCCTGTTATTCAGGCAACCTATTAACTATTTAAAATAACCTTAAAATATGATTTTAAAAAATAATGTCTATATTTTTGCACAGCTATCGACATATTTTTGCCCAACTTTAAGACGATAATCGTGGGTTTTACTCCCTAAAAAACGAAAATATGTTATTACTCCTTTCATTTTCTTTGCAAAACCAGAGATTTACAAAACTTTTTCAGCGATGCTAAATCACGATATAAAGTTTCTTTTGATAGATTTGAAGTTAAGGTTATTCAATTTGTATTTTTCCTCCTCCGTTAGTGGAATTTATTGCTTTTCTAAATTAAACTGTTAATAAATTTCTTAAAGACAGAATTTTTAGTTTTTTCTCCATTCTCAAAGGTGAAGAGACTAATTTGCAATAGGATTGTCTTGCAAAAAAAATATGACCGCTTCATACCGACTATTACAGGACAGTATCTTTTATAGTTTACAGTTTTAGTAAAAAGAGAAAATGGCAACTACTATCAGAGAGACCTAAAAGCTATCAAGCTAATAACCTTGGAAATAAAACAACATATTTATACAATTAAAATTTGATTGGCATATACGATAACGTGTAGGCCACGTCATTTAACATTTACAATTTACGTTAACATGCCGATTTAAAAGAAAACTTTTTAAGAGAATACAATTTACTGATAAAAGTTACATTGTTGCATTCTTATCATGTAACAATGTTATTTTTCTCATAATTTTTATAAACTGATTGTTTTACGTAAGCTTTATCAAAAATATATTAAATGTTGTTATACAGTTTTATTAAGAGTCATTCGATTCGTATTTTCAGTTAGCAACCGATGTTAAATTATTTTCGTAGATTCTAAGAAAGAATACAAGAGTTGATTAATTTATATTTTTTTGTGTTTAGGCAAAAGAAACCTATGATTAAATTAATTATAATTTATTTTTTTATTCGACAGAAATACTTTATTGTTTTTTTCCTTATAATGTCCTATGGTTTAAATATTCAATGATATAGAAGTTTGTATATGGTAATATATTAAGAAAGAATGATCCTAAGCCGTCACTAGCACTTGGTTTCGTTCCAGACGAGTACTTTCATCCACCCTAATAAGCCGCTTATAATACCCCTGATTTTTTTTTCTAATATTATAAGGTGGCAAACGAGCAAGCGGCCAAATGTAAAAATCGAAGAAATTTCGAAGAAACCACTGCTCACAGACATCCGCAATTGCAGATGCATTGCTTACCTTGAATCGACTTAGGACGCACATAAAGAAAATAATTTCCCTTCTTATGCGTCTCCTCGTCACTCAAATCCACTATCCCTTCCCATCCTTTCCTAATAAGAAAACGTTGACTAGGGAAAAACTACTAAATTAGATCTCCGGAACGCACAACTTTATTTTAAAATTCACAAAATCTTTAATATTAATTTCGAATGCTACAAATAAGATGCGAACTTCATTCGTAGTTTTCTTGTTATGTATTTGTTTAATTAAAAAACCTGTATTATAGAAAAAATATCGGTAAAATCACCTTTTTACCACCCGTGTACTACACCATATAGGAAAAAAGATGAAGGAAAATATTTTTAAAAATCCATTTTGTGAATGTTTGCCACCTTGTTATTTGAGATTTCGCGGTATACTCGTAATTGCTATCATTACATCATTATCGAAATATGAATAATAAAAATAACGAGCAAAACGTTATTGAAGCGCTCCAAGGTCACCTGTCACCTTTACTGATGTATTGATAAGGAATAATAACGGGATATTTTTATTACGGCTCTTCGCTTGATAACACCCAGGGTTCAACTACGATAAGATTTTGTCATTGAAGTTTCCAATGAGTTTTTGTTAACTGCCACATTCATTTTCTTTAGTCACTAAGTGTAAATTAGACTACTTAATTAGTCACTGAGCATGTCAGATCAACTATATACTTAATATTTCATGGTATTGAATGAAAAAAAATTTAATTAACTTCATATTGATTTTGCTCGTTGCCAAGCGAATTAATTTTTTCGAATAAATCCGATGTTATGAAGAGTTATATTTAAAGTTTTCTGCCTAAAAATTTGGAATTCAATAGGCTCAATGCCTCTATCAAAAAGCATACCTGAAATTCTGATGCTGCGCAAGCTGCCGCTGCGAATTGAATAGCTTTGCGTTATGATATGAAATAAAAAAAACTCACGTATGCTTTTTGTTAGATGGGGTTGGAGTGCGAGATGTACCAGGATAGCCAGTCGTCATTTAAAGGTGGGTAGATAAAAGCGAGTAACTTTTTATGTCCGTCGGTAGCCATGTCAACAAAGTGCCACGTATGTTTGCTTCAAATCAAGAGAAGAATATAAAAATATAGTCTATTTTATGTTCAACAAATATTATTTTTACAATAATTCCTTTGCTTACATGTAAACATTTTTGTTTATATAAGAATACAGCCTTTATTCATTTAATAAGACGAATCATTGTAAGTTTATTGCTGAGCGCCTAATTAGTCTTAACTAATTTGCCGTGCATCTTAGAAGTTTTATATCATTAAAATTTCCTCTTTCTCTCATAATATTTCTGAGTGTAAAAATTTCCATACAAAGTTAATACTAGTAGTGCAGATATTATAAATTTTACAGTAAAGTGAGCGCACGTAATACTTTGGTTTGCGAAAAGAATTCAAGTTTCGAATTAGATGTTGCGCGTTCTTTGAAAAGATCGACTTTCAAAGAGCTTCACAGAAAATATCGTTCTTGATAAGTACCATGCTGCTGGGAAAAAAACATTTATTAGTATAAAAATATATACATTGCATTGTTTAGAAGAAATATTAGTAAAAGTTACCTTATAAAACATTTTATAATAAATCCTTGAATTAATAAAAAATAAAGCAAATTGTGATACTTTTCATATGTCAGAGTTAACGCAAAAATGTATTGTTACTTGTCAATTGACGTTTAAACGACTGTATATCCCACCGTAGTCAATAAAATAAGATTATAGGTTGCGGGTGGTTGGGGCCCATGTGATACATATCAGCCAAACTTTATAGCCCGAGCGAGGTTTTCCGCCTTTTAATATTTAATACTGAAAAAAATATATATCGCGATCCATCGCAATCCCGAAACGATACTTGTTTATGGCGGCATACCGTATTTGATTCTTGATGTATCTGAAGTCGAAACCACTCCTTTTAGTATGTTTTCGCATACAAAAATCATTATCAATATTTATTCTTTGTATCTTCGCTACATACAGTTCCTAAACCAATGACCAGATTGTTTTGGAAACTCCCATTGTAGTTTCTGGATTGAAAAGTCTATGTTCAACAAAAATATGAATAATTTTTCCTTTTTTTTATTGTTGTTGCATCGTCAGCTGGATTTAGTTATTAAACTTATATAAAGTAAGCGCTAGGAGATTCGCAAGTAAACAAGATTTCCCTGTCAGCTTTCCAATTTCAATCTATGACGCAATCGGCCGCGTCCGTTGGTTATTCACGATTACTTTCAAGTGTCATTTGGCTATTACTAAACGATTACGAATTTCACGTCACGTTACCTAATTTATTTAGCAAAACTATTCAGTACTTACTTTCAAATTTTATAACTTATTACTTCATTTAAAAATAAGTTATCAAAAATGTAAGTTTATTACAATCCGCCATATTTTTAGCTATTTCACCGTCTTTCGCTTGAATGTGGTTCTCTTTGAAACAAAATCGTGATTAATCTCATACTATTTCAAAGAGACATTTCTTGTGACATTGCATAAGGCTCAATGTTATATATCACGTTGTGTTGAATAGACATTGATTACAGATCCAGTCTCTTTTACTTGTTCCCTCCTTGACATCGCACAAGATATTATGTTACACTTAATGAAGTACATTAGCCTTCATTAGTTACTTACGATTGTTTATATCAGTTTTCACAAAGAATCTTGTTGCTAACAAGTTGTTGGTTTTTAGTCAATTGGGATTTGCTTTTATCAAGAACTTGAGAGAAACAGTCGTAAAATAGAGCGCGCCCTGTATTCTTTACCGACTGGTAATACTAGATTAGTCAGTGTTGATATTTTCAAATGTAAATATGTTAGGCGATGACGGCAAATATTAAATTTCACTAGCCATGTCGTCGATTAAGCTGAAATTAGATATCAATTCGTTTCATGCATTATATCATTACTAGCTGTCATCATCGTACCTTTTTTTTCAGAAAGCAGTTTCTATTTTAACCAGTTATTTATTATAGACAGTAATAATATTGTTTTTTAAAGTCAATTTTCTTTGAAAATAAAACAACTATTTATCGGTGCAGTTATTTAAGTTGTTTGTGTTAAACAAAGCTTCGAAGTGTCCCACTGCCTATTGTGACGATAAAGAACCATATTAGCATTCTTTTTTATAATGTACTAAGTTATTGAATGTTCATATAGATTTCTCTTTTTTGTAAGGCTAGTTTCTCTAAACGTCTTGAAAGCTATCTATGTTTTAATGAGTTTATAAATCCACTTTGTACCTCTGCACCCGACCTTTGAATAGAATGATGAAATAATTCATAGTGCAATTTACCATCATGCTTTGCAGTTAAAAATCGAGTATATTTTGTAAATACTATAATTCTTGTTGCTTATCTTTAAAGGATGAGAAATTTAAAATATATTTTGTAAGATGATATGCGAAATATAGTTACCACATGATGAAGCAAAACTGAACCTACTCTATGATTCAACTAAATATGAATACAAAGATCAACACACTTGCAAATCAGATAATGTTTTATAAGTTACGAGGACATACCTACACTCACAGAAAAACTATATCGCGCATCAATCAGGTACAAAATTGTATCATAAAATACAGAAAATAATAAAAAATTCTGCACAATAGAAACTAATTCTGTTTTCTGTTCGCTTTTAATAGCATTATTTGCATATTTTCTATTTATTTTGCTTTATTTTGATTGAATATATCTTACACTTTCCAGATAATCTGTATATCTGTGTAAACAGTAACCTCTTGGTGTACCGGTAACGATGCGGTCTTCTCCCGCCCGTCTCTGAATTATTAACACGCGCCATCCAAGAAGTTGAATCGACAGAATTAAAACTTACCGAGCTCTTACATATTTCACCTAGTTACAATGTTTTGTCGTCTCTCCAGCCAGTCGAGGTGTCTCCAAATTCATGAAATCTTTAAAACGGCCCTTTCTCGCCGGTGAAAAAAGTTGAGTGACGCTAATATTAAAGAATTATTATAAACTCATCATAAATTTCTCATTTTTAAGACGGAATTTAACTGTTAATTTATTAAAATTAAGAAGAATTTTTTTTAAGAAAACGAAGATTTTAGATTGTATAAAATAAGATTGTTTGAAAATCACGTTGTATGTTAAATATGAAGTTGTAAAACATAGATCTTGTTCAAGTGTATGCGGTGGACCGTGAATTGTCGGTGGTCACATGTGCCCAAGCTCCACCACCCTCTGAATAATACACGAACGGTGTTCGTTGGCGCGATCTTTGCCTGTTTTATTGCGGACAATTGGCTTCAGAATTCCCGGTCATTTTAGATTCTTACAAGGATACAAAACGAGAATATTTTCAATTTATTCAACTAATAATGGTTGTTTTTAAAATCAACGAAAAATAATAATCGAATTTTAGGGTTTAGCCTACAAGCGTTTGTAACGATATGGGCACACATACAAGCAAAAACATAATACATTTACCATTCGGACAAAAGTAGAAATAAAAGCAGTTTTCATTTAGCCTATCCGTATTTCTATAAAGATCTTAACGCGTTTACGGGAAGCGCTGTCTGTGTAAATAATTAAGGGCACTTTTACACGCGCCGGTTGGCTAGGCGCTTCGTAGATCGTTCTCGAGACGCCTGCACACTCGGCAGCTGCGACTTAAGAAACCGCATTATCCATAGTCGAGCGCAATCTTCAGCTCTACCGCAAATGTCGTCGGTCCTCGCGCAAAGCAAAATATTATTACCTCTTCAATCGTTCTATACAATTCAGGGAACGTAAAATAAATTAAAGAAAGCAAATCATTAGCTGGAAAAGAACGAAAGAAATAGTTATTTTTCGTTGACAGATTTTATAAACGAAATTATAGCAAATTTACTCTCAAAAAACTTTTGGTTTCGCGATAAAACACGCAGGGTTATTATTTATACCAGATAAACTTAATTAAATAAGATTGGTCTTCTTCATTAAACAACAAGTATGCGACACCTCATGTCCAGATAAGCCAGGTTTTCGAAACTTATAAAATCTAAAATTATTTTAGTAAAAAAAATCCTCCGTATTTGTCATAAAGGCATGGTCCATCTGGGAATTGTCGCTCATTGGGAGCTTTTAAATTCAATTTTAAGATTGTCATTCTTTGTCTCAATTATAACGAACAAAAAAATATTTGAAATGTACAAAAATATTACCAACGACAAAGACTGGTCGTGTCAGCTTTATCTTTGATGAAACAAATTTCTACAGAGAACGTCATACAGAATCCGTCGTCTAACATCCCATTACATATAAAATTTATCCACCCGTATATTCCTTAACAGGTAAATGTTTGAAACTGAAACGTCGAGGGCCATTTTCTCAGCGCACGCATTTCCCTACTAAGTTAACATAAGCCTCTCATGACAAATGTTCAAGATGAACGGTTATTTTGCACATTCTTGGCGTTGTACATGTTTTTATTTTGTAAATATATAAGCTGATGTATGTTTTACTTGGGAAAGAACAAATGTAAAGGCTGAGATACCTAAATGCGACTAGTTAATTGAAAGCTGTGAACCCAGCGGACTGGATTGATGTCGTGGTAATGTCAGAAGTCAATACGTGAACATACAAACATGATTAGCTCGCTAGTCAAACCTTAATGTACATGGATTCAGTTGCATTTTAACGTTTGACTATTCAAGTAGAATTTCCAATTACATATTGACTTAATACTACGACTTGATACGACTAAGCACACACTTAGTTAAATAGATACCTCCACCAATCCAAAAAAATGGACAAAGCTTTGGGTTTTTTATTTATCTTTAAGAAAATCGATATGTTATACACTATTCGTGCTATCTAGATTCAACAAAGAACGCACGCGGAAGTACTTGTGTATTTACGAAATACCTAATTAGCACGCCGAGGGTTTGCCAACCTGAGTATTTGAAAATGTGAAGATAGTTTCTGAAATTCTATAAAAATACAATATTTATTAAATCGTTTTATTATTTTTTGAATCTGAATATTGCTAGGTATAGAGTTGCAATAAAAAAAAAGTTTTAACCGTTTAACGCAACAAAAACAGTTTTAACCATAAACGGAACATTGCAACTAAGCTTCCAATTAAGAAACTATGTGAAGTAGTTGGTGTTGCTTGTATATCGCCTGGCCACCCATTGCTTCGCTCAGTTGATTGATTGCGCACCCTTCCACCCAATAAATATTATATAAAGTTGTGCGCAATTTGTCCGTCTCGCTTAGTTACGATGAAATGATATATTAATACGTCTAGAAGATGCATTAGTACAAAAATGGTGTATCTGGCGTGATGCCTGTACTGTACGTGTCAGGTCTGTAAAGAACATATACAAGATCGTAATACAAGAACGTGGCTTATATGAAAATGCTATCAGTAAATCGCAGTTATGCATAGGTTTATTATTTATCTCGTCGATTTTTTTGGATAATAAAAAAACACGTGCAAAAATTTTGTAGTGTAATATAAGTTACCCTAATTGCGTATTTATAGATTAAAGTAGCAGTTTTCCGTGACTTCTAAAATGAAAAACTAATAAAAAATATAGTCTATATCATCAGGGGATAATATAGCTTCACAACAGTAAAAGAATTTTTCAAATCGTTCAGTAGTTTAAGAGCCTATTCAATGCAAACAAAACAAAAAATATAATCTTTCCTCTTTAATGACCATAATATTAGTATATATAAAAGTGAAAGGACCAAGGAGAGCAAGAAATAATAGCCTATATCATTCTTAGTATGGTTCCGTATCAATTAACCATAATAGGTACGTGGTTGACACGTGATTGACCAAAAACTTTTTTCTTTAATTATACACATGTTAACACCGAAATATTGTAAAGCAAGTATGTGTACCAATACTAAACTTTGTTATATATTTTTTCGTTGCTTTAGCAGTCTTTTCTGTGAATATTTTTATTGGCTTAGGGGCAAAAGGGCAGCGGTTCAACTCATGTAATGTAGCAACGCTCATAAACATCCAAAGGATTCTTTACGTTTTTGTGGGAAATGTTTTATTAAAACGTAGGAAAGGTAAATTTAGTACTGATTTCAATATAGTCAATTTCACATGTTCACTTACATATGTTACTAATATTATAAATGCGAATGTTTGGATGTTTGGATCGATGGATGTTTATTTGTAGGTATCCAGGATTTTTTTAATTCCGCGCGCACGAAGTCATGGGCAACTGCTAGTTTATTAAATAAGTATGCAGAAAAATAATACTTTATTACTGTAGTTGTGTACTTTGTTTTTTTAAAGATAGTAAAACTATTACCAATCTATTCATTCATTCATTCGCAAATTTTCAATTCCACGCAATAATAAACACCTTGA
The DNA here is from genome assembly GCA_026167825.1 of Papilio polyxenes. NCBI lineage: Eukaryota > Metazoa > Arthropoda > Insecta > Lepidoptera > Papilionidae > Papilio > Papilio polyxenes. The sequence goes on along the minus strand of JAOPJD010000025.1, from coordinate 8,018,077 downwards.
GTAAGAGAATTATAAAATTGCTGTTGATAATAAGATAAATTAAGGCCTTACATTTTACCAGAATGCAAAAATATGCAATTTGTTTTTTTTTTCATATTTCACCGTAGTAACATAGTAAACCGAGTCGAGACAACAGAGGTTTATTTAGAAACAGCCAGTCCTATACGTTATCGAGTGTCTTTGAAAGTCTTTGTGGTGTCTCTCCTCGTAATACTGTTACAGACTAAAAGCGGTCAGTTAACTATGAAATAACGTTCAAACGGTCAGACACTGAAGACGCTTGGAAAATTGACCAATAATGGAGACTTGGAGATAATAGAAAGTCTAAAACAATTTCATTTTTAAAATATGAGTAAAGTAAAAGCAAAGTCATAGAACCTTTTCGAATTTGAATTCAGTTTCAAAAAAAACATTGTTAGAAACTTTATTTGATGAATATTTTGTACAAAATAAAATTTTTAAATAAATTTTCATAACGGATTCAGTTAGAGTTTATAATCTTCGTACAAATAGTAATGAAACCTTAATATAGTTTATAACTTTACAACGCGTTTCCATCAAAAGCTTTCCTTGTCATACTTATCATTGCATTTCGAAATGCTCAGGAGACAATTTTATAAAGATTTGCTCATTTCACGTTTATTTGAAACCGTCGGAGATCTAAAAGAAAGTTCGTCTCAGACCAAACAACTTCTTCGATGCGGTTCTGTTTTTATCCACTGTATTCGATTTAAAACCGAGTTGGAAACTGTAGTAACATAGTTTAAAATTCTATAAAATTATAACTGACACATTGGATACGGATTTCTGTTAAGATGAAATGTAGTAAGTTATTTTAAGCATTAGCTCAACCAATTGACATGTGTGACAGTCATTCAACATCGATTAAATTAATTAAGAATTCAATAGGGATGGAACGAAAATACACACACGCCTAGCCTCAAAAACATTACTTTTATTTACTTTTAATATACATCGACATTGATCGTATCTGTAAAACAATCTTACTAATATTATAAACATAGATTTAGAACATAGTCTGGAAGAACACATAGGCTACTTTGTAAGTGTTTTTTCTTTTTTAGTTAATTCCGCGCGGATGGAGTCGCGGGCGACAGTTAGTATGTCATAATTTCATAAAGTCGCAAAAACAAGATGTAAACCAGCTATAAATAATAAATTATCCCTATTTTGTGAATTTGTCGGTGAACATCTGCTTCCAACACTAACGGCGATTTTAAAAATTCATCGAAATGTTATCGTAGTTGACTTTTGTCCTTAATTCGATTTGTGCTTTAAATTTAATTCTTTATAACAAAATGATGCCTCTAAAAATCATTCATTTAATTAAAAACATGTGATTAATATCATATTTTGAAAACAGAAATAGTTTTAAATTAGAAAGATACATAGGAATGTCAACCTTAAGCAATTGGTATAATTACCTAATTCGGTTAAACAATAGATTCACAAATCAAATAGGATAAAGCTTATCATTAGAGCGAAAGAAATAATCAAGCGCTTTTAGCATACTAATAACAATCCAATTTAATTCCCCTTAACGATTATTACATACATGTGATTGTGACAATACAACTAATTAGTGTTTAATGCGCATTAAATGTCTGTTGTTTGTAATCAATGAAGCAAATACAATCAATGAAATTCACTAATGTGTAAAGAAATATCTCTATAATGTAGAGTCAGTACTAGGAATTACTTTGCTCGCTTCATTGGAGAAATCCTATGGTTCTACTACTTATAAATTCTAATACAAATTCGGAATATAAAAATTCAATCCTGACATTATAAATAAAATTAAGAAGTAAATTCATGCTTATAAAATTAAATAAAAATATAATTGATTTGGCAAATATTTTAAAGTTAAATAAAAATTATTAGGTTCAGTTATCACCGAATTAATGTTGTGTAAAATATTTTCCTTTATTCTGACTAAAAAAATGTGTCCTGTCATATGCAATGCTTCTTTTTAACATCGAGTACTATGTCTTTAAAACTAGTAAACTTTTGCTTGTTCGAAAATTTAAGCCTTTGCATATTTTCTTAAGATAACGTAAAATGTTTTGCTAACTTATCTTTTTTAATATGATGAAAGTTCCTTTGAAATAACAATTAATAATAAAGTGATCGTTAAACCGGAATTTTTAAGTGATAATCAACTCTTAGCTTTTTAAGAAACCTAGACACAGAAATATGCGGGAAGCTGACTTTAAAAATTTGAAAACAGAATCATTTGTACGGATATGAAAACGGATCACAAAATAATCAGTAGTTGTTTTTAATTACATTGTCAGCAATACGGCCAACGCCCGCACATCTGGTCATTTTATCATTTTTAATTCATATCTGTTAAAAAACTTTACGAAATTTTATATTTAATAAATTCCCTGGATTGTTTTTATTGTAACAATGTTAAATATGTTAACTATTTCATTTATTTATTTATTTAGCCATTAAATTACAGAGAATCAAACCCACTCAAAAACTTAGGTAACACTTGAGGAGAGAAAAAAGGGAAAAAATGAGTTGGAATATGAGACCAAATCAAAAATTTATGCATGAAATAAAAGGAAATTCAAAAAATAAATACTTATGAGAAAATAATTACTATAAATCCACACACGCGAAACAAGCCGTAAAAATATAAAGGAACTGATAAAATAAGATGTACGATATTTTGTTCCTGTCACTGAGGCCACATTTTGTGTCTTCTGAGAAATTTCTAGCGGCCGCCAGACTTTGTGTGTGTCAACAATATCAACAGATTGAAATTTATTGCAGCGCGCCGAACGGGGCGCGATTATGATGCTTTCAGCTGGATTTAATAACAACCAACTTGTTTTATTGTTGATTTTGAACATCTAACTGGATATAATTAATGCGAACTATCATTATCACTCTATCTTTGTCGTTACGGTCGACTAAGTATGTGAATTTTCCGTATCCATCTATCAGCCTTATCTAAATTAAATCATTAACATATCCTTTTGTTGTCTTCCGCGCATCTTATTGCAGATGTTACATTGGATTATATTGAGATATAGTAATTCTCACAGTAAAAACGTATTATTTAATAATAAAATTAAAATAATTGATTGTCGTTGTCAGTCCAATTACTTCGTTGAAATAAATTCCTGTTTGTTCTTTATTAGTTAAGGATACACGCCATCCTCTTTTACACAATTCATCCACACTTTCTTATAATCTTCTACCTTCTATCTATAAACAATCTCATTTATTTAGTACAAGATTTATAGTCTCTGACCTCAGCCAATGTAGAAACATTAATGTCAGAAACTATCAACTATTACTTTATTTAATAAACCTCAATGTCTTAGCGCTGCTGCAAAAATAAATCGAGGCAATTAGCTAGGAATTTTCACTTATGTTTTAATTTATTTAAGAAATAGAGATTAGCACAAAATCGGATTCTTGGTGATTACGTTTGTTATAATTATATTCTGCTATATAAAAGTTTATATATAAGATAGACTGTTATAGAAATCCGTACTTCACTTTATTAAAAGCGTCCTCTGTAGAGCCTTTATTCCTTTATCATTGACGCTAATTAATTAAAGTTTCTGATTCTTGAAATCTCGATCTATTGCAACTGGCAGACAGAATATACCTTTATTACGTAATTCAAAAGCGCATCGTGATTAGACATCTTGCAATATGGAAGTTCTCCATTAAAAGCTCTCTTCGTTCCTCTCATCGAACTTGTATTCGTAACGTGAAAGTTTTTTAAGTCGTTTATGTAATTTGTCGCATAAAAAACTTAGCATGTGATTTCCATTAGAGTTTTTAACGGTGTAATGCTTTTGAAACTCTTCTCGAATCTTTTACGCGTTTTTAAATAATCAATTTGTTAATAGAATACAAATTATTTAATGCAGGATAATAATTTAATGTATCTTTTCATTGTCAAAGGAATAGTATTCAAAGGAATAGTAAATAATAATTTGCTATCTTTTTTAAACACATTAACTTTGTGTAGAAAAAATCTACGACGCGTTTTACAAGAGTTAATTAGAAACAACAGATGTTCCTTTTCCTATTCAATACAGGGTTGTGATTATCACTGGTTAAGTATTTCTAGTAGTTATTTTTTCAACATCTATAGCAAAATGCAGTTTAATATATATTTAAGACATAAGTTTATTCTGTTTATATGACTTCCTCTACTTATTTGTATACAATGTTAATATGTACCTAACAATACTATGTTCAAAGGCTTGAAATGAGTCCGTAGGAAAACACTTATTTGAATTAGCAGGCGACATTAACGCAAATAAAAGCATATAACCGTGATGATTTAGCATCAAAGGATTACCGAAAAGCTTGAATCATACCATCTTACTAAATTGACTGCGTTTACGTGGAATAGAAATTTTAGATTAAATAACGAAATAAATTAGCAAACTCTGACTCATCGAAGTATTTTACTATAGTATAAAAAATAAACTCAAAAAAAGGTCAAAGACAATTTTATATTCTTTGATAAATTTAAAATTCTATCGTCATGTAACTAAGTTTTAAATATGTCAAGCCAAAGTAACTTGTTCTAAGTAATTTTCTTGACATTGTAGTGCCGTCGGAATATTTTACAAAGCGTAGACGGCTTACATTTCTAGAAGTGCTCATTCATTCTGAATTTATAGCCGCAAACTGATATCGGTGCCAAAAATTTTTTTTTTAAATTTCGTTACTGTTTTACCTTACTGCATAGCAACAAAATGAACCCTTTATTCTGATTCCAACTCGATTAATATACGAACTCGTTATTTGAAGTATTGAAATTGCTGTTGCAGTCTAGAATTTCTTGATCAGTTTTACAACATATAAATGGAGAGCGTGTGTCTTCAAGAAGTGGAGTGTTTTAAAGATAAAATAGAAAAAGTAAACTTTATATTTTTGAGATGTGACGAAGTCTGTCTGATATTTTATTAAGTACGATGGGGAAAGGGGGTTGTGGCTGGGGGTGTTGGGTGTGAAAAATTCAACGTTAGAAGGCGCGCTCGGCTGCCCTCCTACAGGACGTGACGCAGCTTTTATAAAAATAGTTATTTATGGTTCTTGGCCCTCTATGCCATTTAACTTAAACTAGGCCACTTTAAAGATTAAACGAAAAATGTTATACACCACACTCGGTCATGGTCATTCCCAAAGGAATTAGTAAAGACTAGTACTACTAAAAAATATTTTAACTGCGTACAAACATTGAAAAATAGTACATTGTTTAATCAGTCAAATTGCCCGAAGGTGTGATAATTAGTTTTAACCGTTTGAAATCTAATCCGAGTTTGTTTTAATCACGTACGGATGATTCTTTTAATTAGTATTTTGAAATGAACTCGTGAAAGTTTTGTATGAACACAAAAGTTCTTTGATAATACCAGCCAACGAGCCATGAAGGTGAAAACAAAAATTAATTAGCGCGTCTGAGGCTAGCTATTTCACCCGACTACCTACATCTGGCTATTATAGAGAGGATTCATGCTTCTTATCTTCTTTTTAAAAAAATTAGCTGAATAATATATTGCAATTAAAATTTATAACCTTCGTACATTTCGATGGTTTAATTTACATTATGAATTGATTATAAACATATTAAATAACTAATTAACGGTTTTACACAAAATAGAAGTATAGGTGTTCCTTTCTAAGTATAAAACAGGTTGACCATTTTAAAAAATCAACTTAATCGGTCCAGTTTAATTTTCAAATTAGACTTGCGGTTGTGGTTAGCGATTATAAGCGTGACCAACGCGTGTCGTTTATCTATGATGTTCGTAAAATACCGACTTATTTCAAACGTGTTAGTTACGCTAGCACTTATCAATTGTTGATGTTATTATTAAATTAAGTTTGAAATATTCATCTAGACATATTGGTTTATTTTCCTTTAAATCCATTAAAGTTTTAAAAAATTGTTCAAAATTGTACCATAATTCATAACCAAAAATTTATTTAATCGAGTCAAATAACCTTAGAAAGCGATACGAAGTTATAGCTTTACGTATTTTTATAATGATTTGTGTGTATGTCCGTTAAATTGTTACCTGTAGCATGCAAAACTAGATCGATTTTAACACATAAGGAGTCATCATATTTGCATTCTTCCGCGCATTGCTGTAGACCAGTCGTGCTTATTTAGTTTTTACACAACGGCTTGTCTTCATAAATTCTACAATGAAAATATAAACATAAGTTAATAGTTGACTTTAATTTTGTTAAAGTTGTGTTTACAATGTAGTGCGTTCATCTTATATTCTGAGCGTATAAATTTTTGAAGAAGTCCTCCTTGCGCGCATAGCCCATAAAAGTTATATTCTTACAACTTTACTTCCTATCACAACGTGTTCTAGAATATTATCCCTGAAGAGTAAGAAAACTCAATTTCATTTTAATGTCTCTAAATCTCTTCATGAACTTGAACAGTTAAAGTTACAATCGTATCTGCTACGTCATTATTCTTATCCAGAAGTACGTGTTGATAATAAAGTTTACTCAATCCAATCTTTCCATCCCACTAAGGATAGACAGGATAATCTGTGCATTATGACAATTATATGTAAAATTTTAAATGTTATAATGTGTACAACATTCATCCTCTTTGGTAGAACGAAACAGGATTTTGTGATACGAAGGAGGTTGAGCTGGCCATGTGAACAATAATCTGTGGAAAACGATATGTGAAAAGACAATCGAGATTACACGTTACAAAAGATGTTGAATATACCTTTTAACAATATAACGTTAGTATTGTTTTGTCACAAATGCGATGAATCACAGATATTACAGTTAACAAAAAGTGTATCTCAAGAATTACTGAGCATATGACAAAACAACATTGGGAAAGTAAATGACACTCGTTTGCGAATCGAAAGTGTAAATGGTAAGAGCGGGTCGACACAAACGGAGTGAAAACCATTGTTTGACAACGAACTTTCACCACACTCATATGACGTGGTAACTTAAGATGAATATCACATATAAGGAGCGGATAACAAATATTCGTTGGTTCTCAATTCAATTTTAATGTAATATATAGGTAGTTCCTTAAACGCCAATATACAGTTTTTAGAGAAAAAAAATTACTAAACATTTTTAAGTTTCCTTCTGTGGTACTGTAATTTTTTATCAAACGCCAAAGTAGCCACATAATATCAGAAATATAAGGATGTAACAAGTATAAAGTACACTATAAATTAGATTTTAGGGGTGTTTCAAAATTAATGAGAGAGTATAATGGACGCACGGATGCATTTTGTCCGATAATTGACTCCAACGGAACACAATAGTGACATGATTGGATCTTGATAATGATTATAACAAAAAGTTACCGCTAGCGTTCTCATTACAATCTAGCTGATACCACTCACGTGGAATAAGGCCAGGGAGATAATGATGACTGGTTAAACCACTGATTCGATTTATCAGTAAAGCTTAATATTGGCATAAAGAAAGATTATATTAACAAATTTGATAACAAATAATTAAAAAATGTAATCATCATCTTTTCAATTCAAAGAGTTCGATTAAAAGTTCTTTTAAATATTTACTATAGAAGAATGTATGAATCCGATATGCAGCTTATTTTAAAAAGAAATTGCACCTGTCACTACCAATAACAGCTTCTAGAATTTATTTAACTGCTGAACGATTAGACTAGTTCAATGGTTTTTTTTTCAATTATTTAGTTCAAAATTAATCCGTTTTTTAAGTTTCTCTTTTTAAATCCTGTCATAAAACTCATTTGTGTTCTAAAATATTTAAACGGATAAAGGTAACAGAATTTTTGGATGCCTAACGTGTTCTAAAGCTATTGATGCGTTAAACGACACTTAAATTCATCCTTATTCTTACGAAACTATTAACGTAACAAGAAATCTAATATTTTAATGTGCAATTACATAACGCATGGCATCACGTCTAGACATGTGACTAAACGTTTTGTTATGCAATACAAGGATGCGTTTAAACGAGTTTAATTTAATCAATCATACTTTCTCTTTTAACTTTTTAAAACCAATTGTTTTTATAATGGGACTATATTTTTTCATAATGCATTTGAATGCGGACCTTTGTGCTTGGAACTACAATACAACAACATTTACTATTTCCTTTATAGAAGTAGACATTTACTATTTATAGAAGTAGATATGTATCTATAGAAGTAATTCACAACGAAGTTTGAATATTCAAACACCTTTCGTTATACACAATTTTATGCATCAAAAGCCACGACTTGTTACCACTGGTCCACATCTTTGGGACTCCCGCATTTGACGTGCTGAACATAACTGTACAAAGTAGTACAAAGTGTAAAATTAGTACAAAGAAAAATAAGTAATTAAAATATTGATTTAATTATCTTAATAGCTTTCAAAACGTGAAATGCCAATAAAATGGACGAGTCATTGTTTGAGTAGGTATAGAAGACTTCAGTTGTTCACAACCATTCGCCGGTCTCCGTTAGAGTTCTTTAGGGAACTTTGTTTCTCAATTTAAAGTTTTCTTTTAAAACTAGCGAGTAGTTTAATAAGCTGGCTACCGGAAAATTTCTACAATGCTCACTTTATAAAAATCTATTGTCCAGTCTTAAGAGAATTAATTATAGTTTTTTTTATTGTAATTGTACATGCAAATTTTCATAGTTGAACTAAATTGAATTAAGATCTGTTAACTTTTAGATTTATAATTTTGGTTAATCGTTACGGTAAAACTTATTTAAACTTGGTTAAATAATTATTAATTAAATAACTTAATTCTAATTAATATAGTTAAAATTTTATGTTGTATTGTTGTTAATCATCTATGTAGACAAAGGTAGGACTAACAAGGTAGATAAATGAATGGTGTTGTATTAATATCAAAAACAGACTATAAACAATCCGTATATTGCGGGAGACAAATATGTACAAGATTTAATTGCTCTTGTCGGTTGTATAAAGGACTCTTTGTAGATTACGGATTGACAATAAATTGAACAACCATTGAATATGAAAGCAATGTTATTGTCTAGTGCCCGGACAATACAATGCTGATTCAGTTATATTCACTTGTATATAAACAAAATAAATGGAAAAGTTAAAAAGCAACAAATGAATAAAATTACGTAGAACAGGTTGCTAGGAGCAAAATGTTTTCGATAATTGTGGTTATTAATAAAGGAATCTGACTTCGATTAAACATGAAATTATTCGCTAAAAGAACTTCCAAGAAAGAAAAGAGTAAAGTTAATGCTCAATAATAATAATTGTTCTTTATATTTGAAGTATGAATAATCTATTATATCCATAGTATAAATATTGGTACTTCGTAATATGTGGGTATAGTATATTGCGACATTTTATATGCACCGCATGGTATGCATGCAAAACTGTAGTTGCGGACAAAGGCCTATGTAATAGTGTTATTCTACGAGCCGATTTATCTGATGCTACGGTCACATTGTTGAAATATATGGACAACTTGTGTCCGCACAACCGTTAAATATAACTTACGCGTATGCAGATTATACTACAGTCTGTGCCATTATATGTAATAAATAACTAGTAAAAAAAGTTAGAATATCACAAAAAGTATGAATTGTCTTATAATAAACATATTTTAAATAACTTTCTAACTTTAACGGTCAGAAAGGATCAGAAACACTAACTGTTGAAACCATGCTATAAGCGTATATATGTAAAACATATTTTCATGTCCGCAAAAAATCAGTAAGGCAAAATGTGGGGACAGGAAAGTCGATGACAAATAATGATCAATTAGATTCCATGATTGTAATAATAATAATAATAATAGTAATTTTTTATTTCAAGCTACAAAATGTTATGCTCATAATTTTGTTAGTAAAAACACTTATTAACTATGTAATACTTATTTGTGATTTTCCATTGTTCCAGCTATGACCGCGACCAGCCGTTCACATTCCAACTTGGCGTTGGTCAAGTGATTAAGGGATGGGACCAGGGTTTAGTCGACATGTGTGTTGGTAAGTTTATCTTTTTATTTGAAATTTACCATTTATAAATTAACATTAATCACATACAACATTAATCATAACATCTCTACACATCTCATCCTTCGATTAAACATTTAAAATCTTTTACAAATCAATTCACTAATTGTTTTAGTTCAAATTGACTTGGACGACCAGACATTTAACTCTTAGGTCCCTGTTAGATAAATGTATTGCGTTAAATATTAAACACGTATAAAATTTATGAGGCCATTTGCAGAGCGAGTATTTACGAAATGCTCGTGTGGGTACACTATAGAGCACTTCCTTGCTACTAAAAAGATAGGATACCAATCAAAATCAATTCAATTTTTGATTATTGTAACTCTATTGCGGTTTATTAATCCATTGAAATAATTAATTTATTATTGATCAGTTTATAATAAGTTTACTATTGGGAATTTGAAATTTGGAACATCTGTAGTGAAAATAAAAATAGTATTTGACAGATGATCTATTCAAGTCGAAGCTATTTAAGGTTAAAAAGTTAAGTAATACAAAAAATAAAAGGCGCCACTAAGGCAACGAATGCTACACTTTTTTGACATGTTTAATATTAATCATTTTGTAAATTCAGCAAAAAGTTTGATTTTTGCTGCATTTATTTTTGCATTAGGATCGCTTGTTTAAATGCACAGTTCAAATGGCACGAATTTTATTTTTTATTAATATGACTTCAAACTGTACTCAACTAATATTATTAATTTTATGAATGAATAACAAAAAAAAAAAAAAGATTTTAACATCTATCGTAATAACCCGTAGTTTAATATTCTTGTAAATAGCAGGAGTACAAAATGATCACTGTTTTTTTATACAATTGCTATGTTTTCAAACTGCTAGAGCCCATGGCTTTTGGCATATTAGGCGGATACGCAACCATAATATTATCACGCTACAATATCAATGAAACACTTCAATTCCGACCGATCTCTTGTAATTTATACCTAGTTTAAATGTTTGCAGTGTCGTCGGCACAATTTGATGTGATATAAAGGGATAATGAGATCTAATTAATGCTATTGTAACGTAACAATTGTTTTGTGGAAAATATTTTCCTTTACGATACTTAGATATTTGTAATTGAACGGTACTAATTCATTGTTAATTTTGTACTAGTCGGACTTGATGCACTATTGACGTCAGAGGTACAGTAGTATGAAAAATGGAGACGAATTAAATTTGTTTACTCAGATAATATTCGACATAAACAAGTGCAAAGATATATGCTTACTAGTTAAAAAAGGTTAAAATAATCGTGAAACGAATGTTATTTTATTTTACGGAACAGTGACTCTACTCCTTATAAGAAATCACTTAAAATAACTGCACTTTTAAAGAATAAAATAAGTCGATCATCAATATTCAAATAGAATATTCTGTATGTAGTAAAAGACAGTGTAAAGTGAACAAATAACTTTTCTAATACGCACTCACATATCGCACCGCTATCAGAGGTCCATTTTCAATCTAAAAGAATTATCTCTGCGACTTCTCATAGCTGGCAGGGAAGAAAGAAACTGTACATTTTTGCTTTAAATTGAATTTTGACAAAATATATAGAAAATACGGACTATTTGTCATATTTTACGTAATTAAAGAACCAAGTAAATAAAACTGTTTAATTTAAAAACCCCTATTAACTAGATAACCATATAACTTACGGTATACCTATTTCGAAAAGTTCGAATTTAACCAATCTGTCGCCGCAACTCCGTCGCGCGGGTTTAAAAAAAACTTAAAAAAGTATCTTATGTGTTCTTTCGGACTATGTTCATAATTCACATTGGTGCCAAATTTCATCACGATCCGTTGAGCCATTGGAGATAACTTAGAAGTTAGATAGACTATAGATAGTTAGTTAGATAGAAGTTAAAAGACATAAATTTAGATAGATGGGTGAATTTTTGTTAGAACAAACATTGATGATAGATGGATCATCTAAATTTTCGTATTCATAATATTAGTAACATTTAGAGGGCCTACAAATAATATTTACACTGGGTTCCATAAGTTACAAAGTAATTAAAATTAAAAAATTCGAAAAGAACAATATTAACCAAACTTTTGTTTTTTTTTTTAGGAGAAAAGCGTAAACTGACCATCCCATCATCCCTCGGCTACGGTGAACGTGGGGCCGGCAATGTGATCCCTCCTCACGCCACCCTCTACTTCGAAGTCGAGTTGATCCACATTGGGGATTCCCCGCCAACCACCAACGTGTTCAAGGAAATTGACGCCGACAAGGATAACATGTTGTCCCGCGAAGAAGTGAGTATAGAATTAGCGTTTCAAGCGATGGACTCTGACGGCGACAAAGAACTATCGCGCGAGGAGGTCAGTCCACGTTGGTTTCTTTGGTGGAGGAAGGGTTTAAGGTCATCCTTGCCACTGTCGCTGATTTTACTTAACCTAAGCTTGTATTCTTATTTTCACTATAAAAATACAATAGTCAGCATTCGCCTATTGTTAGTTGTATTCCTAAACAAAACTGATCGTCTCGTCTAATGAATTGTTACATCAAGACTGTATCCATTTATGATGTTTGAAAGTTTTAGTAGCATGCACTTAACTAACTTTTCCTATCGCATTTCTTATTACCATACATTAGACTAAACCAAATCTATTTCAATTCCCTTAACTTAACACTGACTTGTATTAATCCGCTCGTTTATTTAATAGCCTGTGGGACTCCTTAGTCAGTTTGATGGAACTAGTCTTCGCCCTGCAACTAAATAATATAATAAATTATAATCTTGTAAATAAAATAATAATATTTTAATTTTAAATGAAATACTACTACTATTGTAATAAATGAAATGACATGAAAATGGTATTTAAATAAAACTTACTCGTAACTTATATACATTTACGTGGAACTATTTTTACAAAACCAATCCAAATAATATTACTTATACAGATTTTGTGATCGTTTTAACATTAAATCTTTGTTATTACCACATAAGTAATAAGGTTCTAAATTTTTTAAGGTTTAAATTATTTTTATAATTTAGTAACGACATCTAGCAATTCAATATATTTATTAATTGATTGATTTTAACTCGCAGGTAAGCGAGTATCTGAAGAAGCAAATGGTGCCCGCCGACGGTGCCGAGATGAGCGAGGACATCAAACAGATGCTTGAGAGCCATGACAAGCTTGTTGAGGAGATCTTCCAACACGAGGACAAAGACAAGAATGGCTTCATCAGCCACGAAGAGTTCTCCGGACCAAAGCACGACGAGTTATAAACATTTTGTTTAGAAATAGCCGCTTCCTTACTCAATTATGTTACTCTAATTGGATGCGGAATATAAGACTTTTTATAAATAATTAATCTTCGTTTTAAAATTTAAAATTTTTCAAAACATTTTTTTTTCTTTATTTTTACAATATCTCGTTATGATTTTATAATTTAGTAAATTAAAAATTTAGAACATATGTATATGTTATTTTTAGACAGAGGTGTGTTTTATAAAAAAAAAATTGTTGATATGATTGTACTTAGTTGCTCTAAGTTGTTGGTGTATCTATGATCTATGAGTTCGTTATAATTTAATGTAAAGTCTTTGTATGTTTTACTGATTACATGTATACATATCTATATAAATAATATTACTTATTGGAACATATAATCATTACCGATATAAGCTGTTAAACATAAGTTCTATCTCATTATGCATCTGTAACTTTCGAAACTTGTTTATAATCTTAATTCATAACAAAATGTCTTTTTAATATATCCATTCATCGGCGCCATATTATGGATTAAGTAAGACTGATTCAATATTATTTAACATAAGATTGATTGTCAAGTTTTTACCAATATCTCGCTTCAATTTAATGAATAAAAACTTGAAGATTACAGTGCATTTAATGATCTGAAATAAAATATTCAAGCATCACTTATTTAAAATACAGATTATATATGATTTCAATAATTAAATTAAAACAATTTGATCATAATGGTATATCAATAAACATACTTCCTAAAGCTGTTTTTTTTTTCATCTTCCCTAATCCCAATCACGTTTATATATTGTTCAATATAAGGCAAATACTTTTATTTTAAATAAATATTGAAAGAAATAGTCTCGCCTCGAGGCACAGACCGGTGTTTTTTAATTTGCTATCGCACATCCTACTCCGTTGGCCGTCAAGATCTTAATGATGACCACGCACGTAAGATTTTGTACGATGATTTTAAACTCACATGCCTTTAGTATTTTAATACTGTGTTTCATACACCTACTGTTTGTTACATGCGCAAAGTAGTATATAACCGTGGTAAAATGAAACTTTGTTATGTCTGCAAAGTTAAAACCGTCATGCAGACCCTAACGAGAGTGGCCGACATCAAAGCGAAAAAGAAAAAAGTTAAAATTTCTGAACTTCTATCTACATTTTCAAAAATTTTAAAATATTTTTGATGTTATGAGACTGGTCAAAAATATAAAAACTCTACGATGACGGCGCCACAAGCTCATTGATGTTGCAACACTTTTCTTACACGTCAATGTATTTATAGAATTTATGACAATCAAATTATCACAAATTCATAAATTCCACCATGAATATAATAAAATACTTTGACAACTCGACGACGATAAATAATAATGTCAATGTATGGCAAATAATTGATATTTATAATGAAAGTGTTGTTACCATTACAAGACATAAGTATCGTGGGTTTTCCGCAATATTGCGAAGGATTCTATTTTACTGATAATAAATGCTTCTAATTAAATAAGTGTTTAAAAATACCAAGAAGTATATCCGTCCTGTATACACTTTTAATTTAGCTTTCAAGGCCTTTAAACTGTGAAAATTACGTTTATCTGAGAAACTTTGCCTACTGATTTGAAATTGAAATAAGAGTGCTTCCATTGAACTGATATTTATTATTTTTGGGAATTATTTTACTACTACTAAAAACTATACCTAATTTTCATTACATCTTTTTATTTCAGGTAAAAATACAAGAATTGAATTTTCTAAACTTTTTACATCAGAAGTTCAGGACTCAAATTATTTAATACCTAAAAATCGCAATTTTTATTTTTTTAAAAAAAACTAATAACGGTTAAAATTTTAACTTAGTTTCTTTCCCGAAATTGAATCTTATACTGGACTAATTTGGCAACACCAATTTGTTTGCTACATCTGCAAATCTGCAAAGCTTCAATTCTGAACTTCATTTAATTTTATCTGTGTAACATGGCATTTGCAGCTTGCAGCATTTGCTATTTATTTTGAAATTATTCAATAGTGGTTAGATTGTAGTTGATCTCATAAGTTTGTAATACCTATATGAAGGACTAATATGAGGTGAGCAGTAGTTCTTGTTTATAGAGGACGACTTACTTTAAAAAAAATGATTTGCGGTAAACGTCTCGCAACTATTTGTGCAATAGCAATTTTTTGTGACATCGGATTGATTTTTTACTTTATAAAGTACTATGGTAATCAAAAGTGCTTCGTTACAATTGACGAACATCAAGAAATTGAAACCATTCTACCGGACAACTTTTTAAGTATCGGCATCGATGCCTCTGAACTGCAAGATTATCATAGGGTAGATTTTGCTAAACTTCGTTTCCGAGAACTTGCTGCAGCATTAAAGCCTGCACGTTTAAGAATAGGAGGTACAATGTCTGATCGACTTATTTTCAGTCCGAAAGATAATCCTCACTTCTCTTGCAATGAATGTGCGTCTAATATTTCAAAAGCCGAATGCCATGCAGTAAAAAAAATGTGTAAACATAAAGAGCTACCGTTTTTTGTTTTAACCGGAAAAAAGTGGTCGGAAATAAATGAATTCTGCAATGCTACAGGAATTAAGCTTTTGTTTGCTCTTAATTTATTGTTGCGTGATAATCACGAATGGAATAGTGACAATGCTGTTGAGATGTTCGAATATTCAAGGCATAGAGGCTACAAAGTCGACTGGCAGCTTGGTAATGAGCCAAACTCTCTACACCATATATTTCATGTCACTGTAACTCCAAAGATGTTAGCTCATGATTTCAAAAAATTAAGGCATGTTTTAGACCACCATGGCTACAACAACTCACTACTAGTGGGTCCAGATACAACAAGACCACAGCCAAACTGTCATAATTGCCTACAGTACATGATTGACTTTCTTGGTAATGGATCCAATGTTATAAATGTAAGATCATGGCATCAATATTATTTAAATAGTAGAACAGCTAAGCTTGAAGATTTCTGGGATCCAAAAACCTTTAATTTACTCAGTGATCAGATAATGACTATGAAAAATAATACAAAGAATTACAATGACATACCAATGTGGTTAACTGAGACTAGTAGCTCATATGGTGGAGGTGCTCCGGGATTATCAAACTCTTACGCTGGGAGTCCATTATGGCTTGATAAATTGGGTCTATGCGCTAAACATAATATAACAACTGTAGTAAGACAAAGTTTCTTTGGAGGTAATTACAGTTTGGTGGATAATAATTTGGAGCCATTACCAGATTGGTGGGTTAGTGTATTATATAAAAAACTTGTAGGCAATAAAGTGTTACATCTCAATTGTAATTGTTCACCTATGCAGAGAATGTATGTTCATTGTACAAACAGAAAATATACAAATGATAAAACAGCTATAACTATATATGCTATTAATTTGGAAATGAGTAAAGCCAGGTTTTTTTTGAACGGTACAGCTATACAAGGCAAGGATTTAAATATAGATGAATTTATAATAAGTGCTCCTTCGAATAATAGAAGAACAAAAACGGTACTACTTAATGGCTGGCCATTATATTATGAAAACACAATGCCTGATTTAGTGCCTCATCATATAAGATATGGTAATGTTATATCAATGCCACCATATTCTATAGGTTTCTGGGTTGTCAAAAATACTTTGATAAAGAATTGCGAATAGGAATTACATTAAAAAAAGAACAGCAAACATTGAATCTTATTAGTTTTCTTATGGACCCAGTGTTATTTTGATTATTTTCTAATAGTTACAAAGTTATCAAATGAATGCTTTGTAAGTTTTCAAACTATAAAAGATCTCTCAGTGATTATTTGTTACTAGCCTGTGTTTAGTTAGTGTTGTTTTTTTTTTATTTAGAATCATAAATATATTTTTAATGTTAATTTTTAATAATATTGAGTTCTTAATATTAATGTAAATAGGTGCTGAACAATTATACTTGTGTCCCATTATGTATATCACACTAAGATTTACTGCTGTAATTTTGTATACTTAAAATGTGATTAATAATATATTTATAAATTCACCAACAGCCATTTGCAAAGTTGTATTTAAAATTTTTGTATTTCATAGAATTATGTCTGTTTTTCTAACAACGTGTGAATCTCATCCTCTGTTCAGACAGGAAATTATGTAAAATCTTTGAATACAGTTCCAAGTGATTTCAGTAACATTTCAATATTCAAGCTGTAAGTAAACCTCTGTGTGATATAGTCATGGTCCACTTGTATAGCTTTCTAAGTTTATGTTGAATATATATTTCATGACTTTTGATATATTTTTAAATCTAGTGTAAATTTCTAGGCAATGTAAGAAAAAAACAATTATTTAACATGTTTGGTGCCAACAACATGTCTTGAAAGTTAACATTGATACACTTTGATAATAATTAATAATGATATGATACAGTGGCACTGAAAGTATAAACTGCTTAGGTGATATGACAATATATAAATTTTCTATATATATATATATCTACAAATCTTTTTAATATTACCTTCTAATTGAAATTTAAATATATTGGAATTTCATATTTTTATTAGTCTAATTATAAGAAATGCCTTCTGTTAGCTAAAAGCCAATAATATTAAATATAAGAACATTTTTATCTTGTATTTGTTACTGTAAAAGCCCAAAACTACAGTAAAACTTATGATTTACCAAGTAAATTGTGGTAAATGCTACAAAGATCACAAAATTTTCCCGACTTATAAGTAGTTGGTAAATCTTAAGGTTCACTATAGTTTGAGCCTGTACAGTAATAATTAATTGTCAAGTAATAAGTATACTAAATGTGGAACATTATTAAATTGCTTGATAGTAGGACCTTTGACATTATGATAATATGGTCTTGCTAGTACATGTTTCAATTCATAATTGTTTACAATTAACTTCAACGACTATGTTCATTAGTCAAGGAGATGTCTTTATGTGACATTGAAAGGTATTTAGCTTGAGCTAGATAAGGCACATATATAAAATATTTCAATTTATCTCATTTACACAATGTAAGATCTGTTTCTTCGTTTATACTCAGATCTGTAAATTAAATCGTTTTGTATAAACTTTTGTAGAATGTTAAGTTTAAAACATGCATTTTTAATTAGGATAGTTTCTTAAGGATTATTACTTTTTACCTCTTACATGCAATTTTGAAAGTTTTTGGAAGAAGGTGAAATAGCCTATAATTTCTACAGAGATATAAAACATTATAGCTTTTGCTTGTGAATCGCAAACTTAACGTGGAATTAAAAAAAAAAAAGAAAACGTGATAAAAAGTATTCTATGTCCATTTTCTTGTTCAAAGCTGCCAGCCACCAATTTTCAGCCAAATTGGTTCAATCCAGCCGTTTAACGTTCACAAAATGTTACAAATATTGGTGCTCATTTATCAGATCAGTAAGGGAAAAGAAATAATTTGTTATCACAAATAAACATAATTACAATAATATATTTGTATCCCCACAATTTTTTAATATAACCTTAAAGATTTTTATAAAATGTTGCAAGTTGTGATCATTTAATTAATATGTGAGACTGACTAGATCTAGAATAATAATTTATTCCAGTGTGCCTAACAGTAACAATACTTTTATATTCATGTTTCAATAATAATTTTAGTATGCATATTATAAGTTAGGGCCTAACAAAAAAAAATTAAAAAGTGTTAGTTACATTTTAGTTTAGCATAATATGTTAACCTCTTTTATTGCTGATATTAGATGGAACCAGAAATCATAATTATTGAAATAAAATTATGAATAGGCTTCCAAAAATATAATTTTGACAAAAAAAATCAAAGTACTTTTACTGGAAGCAGTTTTGGTGATACTATTGAAGGGTGAAACAATCTTTTAATTAAACAGTGTTAAAATTTATTTGTAAAACAGTAACAATTTATAATATTAAATTATAATTATTGTATTTTAAATATCTTAACAATGTTTTGATCTTATGTATAACCTACATGTTTACGAGTAAATTGATTAGCAGAAGTTAAACAATTCTGACATATTATATTATTATTATATAGTGTTGATATTGAAGAGTAATTGAGATTGTAAATTAAATCAAATGTTTAATGTTCCAGTTCCAATAACCTTGATAGCTAATGATTAAGATGCACACATTAACTGTATTATATCTCTACATAGATGAAACATTTATTGCATTTTAATTATCTACTGTTGCATTTAATTTACTAACACTCCTGTCAATAACACAGAGAATTTAGATATATATTAGATTTTCATTTAGCTTTCTATCTCTTCTTCCATACATCAATGAATACATGATCATTACTTACAGGTATTCCTTATATTGCTATTCTTTAGACTTTAGGGGAATCACTACATAAAATTTTGATAAGTTGTTCCAGGATTAGGCAACCACTGCCAAAACTGCCTTACACTTTCGTAACTTATATCTCAACATACCCAAAACACCAAAGCCTATGTTTGACAATTCAGTTTGCAACCTCTTTCAATTTCCTTATTTTTAACTAACATGCTAGCATACTTCTTAGATATTGCATTTCATGAGCATTTATATTTAATTTTGTATTAATTCTAATACAACACATTTTTAAGAGGCCTTTTTCTATTTGTACTAATTAGCTATATTATTTTATTGTTTAGATTTTTAATCTAATTAATAGTTATAAGTAAAGTAGTTATGCAATTTTCCATTTTTTTACTGTTGTATTAAATTGGTATCATATCTAATCATTTATATGTATGTCCTTGACTATTTGTATCGAAAAATGCTACAGGCCTATGCTGTATACACTTGTTTAACAATGGATTTCCACTGCTGAAACATTTATACAAAAACATCCCTCATTCTCTTTCAAAAAACAGATATGTGTCTGTTCATGTGTTTTGGCAGTGGAAACTCGTAAAATTTATTAGCCAATTAAAATGTTGCTTGTATGAAAGAATATATGGTAAGTTTATGAAACGTGTGACCTTCTTATGTAACCCACAAGATTGGTAATTGTTAAATTTTATGCTATAAAAAATCATAATGTGATGAAAGATTGGTACGATTATAATATATGAAGTTATAAAGAATTGTTGTCTTATTAGTAATTGACCCCTTAAATATAATTAAATAATGCTAATGCTCAATTATTATTTTTGAGATGCCTAGAGTTTTTTGACCAATAGAGGCTTGCACATGACAATAAAGCTGTACACAGGAAAGGGTTTTTCATCAAGATGTCGGTGGTAAATATTTTTGCAGGGAATATTGATAAAAGTGGATTAGATATGCCTGATAATGATCACAGTTTCATAAATTGGAATTCATATTATGATTGTAAACAAAAACTGACAAGTTGACATTGAAACATTTCAAGAATATTGCCATATACAAATATAGCTTCAGGAAGTTTATATACACAACCTACACACAACTTTGATCCTGTTTTTTCAAAAACTACGTATCATCAAAGCATATGGGCTATTTAGCTGCAGTTTGCTTATTAACGTTTTCTATTGAAAAAAATCATTATTATGAATTTCTTAGAACAAGACATAATTACAATTTTATAGTGGACTTAACATTTTTAATTGTTAATGGTAAAACTAATTATACGAAATTACTTAATACCTCTTAGTACCTCTTACTACATAACTAGACTAGAAGGTATATATAACTTTCAACTTTCCTGTACCTTAGTTTTCAATAGCCACAACCTCTGTAATACGATGTTTGGGTCTAACTCCCAAGCTCAAGGAACGTCGATCATCACAGTACATCATATCCTGGCTTTTGCTCGTCTTCATCTCGTCTCCTCAATGCTTCTACTTTTATTAACCGTTAACCAGTTAACCATACAGAATTCTATTATACTGTGGTTAGTAAATTGCTCCTAGTCCAATCCAATCCAATCACTCTCAATAGTTGACAGAACCTTGTGCCAGTAATATACTTCCTAACATCAAGAGCTGTTCTGGTTGATAAATAAAATTTATATATTTAGAGTTTACCACATGCCATATAAGCAGCTTTTCATAAAACAAATTCAAAATGATTCTACTTGTGTTAGTGTTTCTACCTCTACTCAAATGCTTCGCTGATGAAAATGTCACTGTACCCCAAGGTAATGTAATAAATATATCACTATGAGGCGACGAGACGAAAAGGATGTTCATCTTATGATGTGTCTTTCACTTTACAGTTTACAGCACAGAAAATCGTAGTGTAATGGAACGGTATTGTAACGGTTTTGAAAAAAAGAATCGTAAAAATTTCGTTTACTATTTTATTTATTTGATTTTACACAAATATTTTTATTTCTCTAGCCTGGATGCTCATATTTCCTAGGACAATAACCTAGTACAAACAATGCACGGTATATACTATATACTTGGTTGAAGTCGAAATTTTTTTGTTGATTTTTAGAATCACCTGCATGGTATTGTTTTTTTTTTTTCAGATGAATACAAATGTTCTTTACCAGATGTTACAAGTATTGATGATAATCTGGACATTATCAGATTTAGGTCTGATTTCTCCAAAATTTCTGAGGTATCAGCTATTTTTTTCTGGTTCCATTCCTTTCTATGTTTAAATTATATTTTGCTATATTAGATTATCCTTTTCAGGTAAAATTTCCAGGTCTTATTGGTCCATTAAATGAGAGATTAATATGCAAAATAAAATGCATAGATGGTAACTGGGTTGGCCCCTTATGTTCTACTACAGCAGGTAAAATTAATTTGTATAATCTGAAATTTAATTGTGAACAACTTTCAGATTTGTAAAAATTATGATGTATTTCCAGAAGGCAGGTTTCAACCAATATTGCGTGAATGCTTTTACCGGGATGACTATAAGTTATTATCAATTTCATTCAAGAATTCATCAATTGAGGTAATATCAAACTGTTTACCTACTTCCAGGAATACTCATCTCTTTAGCAACAAGAGACATGTTGTGGTTTGCTTCAACTAACATCCATCTGGTCACCAAAATTGAAAAAGTAGCCACAAAATTGCTATATTTTATTAAATCAATTTAATTTAAAAACAAAAATTCTAGTCATAAATTAGTACTCTAAATTATTACTTAAAGAACACCTTAGCTAAGCTTAAAAAATTAATAATTTTAATTAACAGAAGGAAACATACTTCCCTCATGGTTCAATAGTTACATCAAAATGTAAGCATTTCGGATTATACAAATTGAAAGGTGAAAGCCAAGTGAGATGTGAAAATGGAGAATGGAGTCCAAAATTTCCTGAATGTGTTCCCACTACATTAGTCACCAACTTTACAGGTAAGATTTTGGTACCTATTGCTCTAGTAGAGTAAGAATAATGTATAAAAGATACAAAAAGTGAAAATCCAAACAGAAAATGACTTATAGTATGAACTCTAACCCACTACTATATTAGTAGGTCCTCTTTACCATATTGTCACAACTAATGGGCTCAGAGCCTACCTGTAGGGTAACATGTAAATGGTGACTAGACCTTAGTCAACCGTGCTGGTCCAAAGCAAATTGGTTGTCTCTTCAATAAATGTTAATTTTGAATGTTTTTTTTGATGTATGTGCTTTTAAATAACATTGAATATTTTATTTAAGGTGATGCCCCACCATCCATACAATATATAATTGTTAGTGGTTCAGCAGTGGTGGAGCCCTCTGGTGAACTGTTTGTATACCCGGAAAGTACACTGTGGCTTGATTGTATTATTCCTCGAGTTTCGGGAGACCCAGATTGGAGTTGGACACAAGCTTTAGGGCAGCACAATGCAGGTGATTTGTTTTCTTAATCTCCAGGTACAATATTATGCTTTTATATACTTGATTCTACAAATTTGCTGTAGTAATAAATCTGTGAAAATAGTTTTCATTTATATTTTAAGGATATATTAGCTGAGTTGCTATTATATACTAAAAAATGCTACTGCATTAAAATACAACATATTAAAGAAAAATCTTAAAAGTCTAATTGGTAACAAAAAAAGGACTAAAAGTTGTATAGATAATTTTTGGACTAGAAACTCACACATGCATGCTTAGATCATTATCCCAAATTATCATCATAATCTGATAAATAGTTTAAGCATGGTTCCCGCAGAATACCACTGCCATGACTAGTTAATACATATGTATTAATAAAAGTGACACAATTTTAACACAGAACAATGTGTATTTCAGCTTGGGCAACAGACGACAGAGAGAAAGAAACGCACTATCGCCTGAAATTAACGAAGATGTCAGCACGACACAGTGATCAGTACACATGCACTTCGTCTGGAGGCCATACTAACACCATCATCATTAAAGTTGTTAGTGAGTCTTATTTACATCAGGACTATATATAATATACAAATAGTTATTTATTACACTACATATATATCATATACATCCATCTTGGTTAATGAATGTTATATGGCAGAATGTAGATAACCATAGAACTCCACTACAGTAAAACTTGTATTCATTTTATTCTCTTGGATAAAACAGATAAGTGTATTGTCACTGCAGTGAAAACCCACAGTAAGAGCTTTATAGGACTTTAAGGAAAGGTGTGAAAGATAAGATGCCGGTAACAAGTGGATTAGTTACCAATGACATAATAATAATATCCATCCATCCTTCTATCAATTTCAGTTGTCCATAGCTAGATATAGGATCTATTTATATCTACTTAAAATTAATTGGCGAATTGTATACATTCAAGGTCCCCGAAAGCTTAGCTTATATATGTTAATTACCTTTCCAGGTGTTGTTTGTCCACCAATAAATGTGTCATCGCCACGCATTCGTCTCTTCTCGCAAGGATGGAGACTTGGTCACTCTGTTCATTTCAGCTGTCAACCGGGCTACCACTTAAATGGTACGGCAATAGTTAACTGTATGGGTAATGGTGAGTTTTATTTTTCTCTATAGCAAGTTATTTTTAAAATTGCAATATTTATATTACAAATTTATTGATATATGATTATAATTCAACATTTTTACAGGTCATTGGTCTGCATTGCCACCTACATGTGAAGAAACTTTTTGTCCGATGCTAAGAACGTTGGGACCTCACTTAAGCCTTGTAGAATACAACTCTTCATACGGAGGTAGAGCGGTATTCCAGTGTTCTTGGGGTTACAGGCTCGTGGGCGCACCAGGTCTAGAGTGTGAATTCGATGGAAGATGGTCAGGGGATATACCGCATTGCATACGTAAGTCTATAATAGTAATATCAAATGTTGCATAAAAATAACCAAAATAATAAAATTGAAAGAGGTAAAGGTAAAGAAACAGTAAAATATTTTTAATTTTTTCCCAGCTATCTATTGTCCTAATCCGATTGTGCCAGAAAAAGGACGTTTATTGACACAAGCATCCACTAAGAATGGAAAATATGCTGTAGGTGATTTATTGATTTATGGATGTGACGAAGGATACCATGTCCTAGGTGAACAATCGATTGTATGCACCGAAAATGGATTTTGGTCACATCCTCCGCCATTTTGTCTACGCCCCTCAGAAATAAGAAAAGCAGACACCATCTATATAGAAAATACAACTCTAGTACATTTTGAAGATTAAGTATAACCATACAACTCTAATACGCTGAAAATTGTATTAATACATGTTGTTATCCCTTTCATTTTCTTTCACAAAAAAAGAGACAAAAATATTAATACAATTGTCACTTCAGTTTAATTATACTGTAAGGTTAGGCAATATATCCTGCTGCCTTACTCTAAGTTATTGAACAGCAGCCATTAAGCATTGATGAATATTGATGGAATTTTTCAGTATTATTTCGAGTTCAAATATTAAAAATAAGTATGCCTTCTCGCCTCTAGTGATACTATTAGCTTATTAGAAGAAACTTAAAGAAAGAGAGAAAATCATTTATTACCACACAAATACACAAGGGAAAAAAAATCACAGCACATGTTTATGAAAATAAATAAATAACTTATACTCTTGGAAGATTAATTTAATTTTTCTTCGACAAGATTGAAATTTGGAATAGGTTTATTCTCAACCTATTCAACTTTAACCTATCCAAATTTAATGATTGTTTTTATACAAAATGTGAATTTTAAAAATATATCGTATAGATTTAGAAACACTTTTAATTGGAAAAATAAAGTACAAATTTTTGTTTGGTGAAGACAGAAAAGGTATTTTAAGTAATGTTTCGTCTTAGATAAGTATCGGAAATAAGTTGTTTTTTAGATTTAGAACTCAATGGTTACCATTTTATTTAAGGGTATATTAAAATATGTATGCTATATGCAATCTCATAAAAAATATGTCAAAAATATATTAAGAGTATGTATATTAATAATATGATTATATAAAATTATATTTGGAATAATTTATACTCTTATATTTAATTATTTTTTACAATGTTATTACCACCATTAATTGTTATTTAATGTATTAGCATGAAATTGAAGTGTCTTTACACTTGTATTAATAAATACTGTTGTCTCTGTTATTTCAAAGGGAATGTAAGGGACGACAATATGATTTTATACAAGTGTCACTGCAGATGAAACCCACAGTTAAGCTGTTGTAAATAAAATCTTATCATTTTTTATTACAACAATGTTATGTTTGTTACTTGTTAATATAAAAATATTTTCCGTTTTCAGTGAAATTTCAACTAGATCGAAATTATATTTATTAATAGTAATTGTTGGAAACTCTTATGTTTTAAGTATATAATTAAGGAACATACTACATTATATTACAATTTATGATTATTAAAAGTTATAAAAAATAAACAATATTTTCAAAAACTTGTTTTTGATGTTAAATCTGACCAACAATATAAAAACTCTCATGAGTTCGGCCATGTATCACAATCTCTATAGATATTGCAACACGAATGAAATAATGTCATTTGAAAATACAGTAATTTAAACTTATCCTAAAGTGTGAGGGCTATACATTTTTTCTTCGCGGCTATAAATTTTTATTTATGCTAGAATTTTTTATTAGCAATATTAACATAAATAAAATACTTTCACAACTCGACGATAATCAACAACGTCAATGCCACGGCAACAAATTTATATTTTTAATTAAATTGCTGTTGCCGTTACAAGAAAATTATAGGTTTTCCGCGTCGTGGCGAGAGTATATATTTTTCTGATAAGGTTATACAAAAATCACAAAAAATACAAATTTATTATCTGTGGATTTTACACGGACTCTGTGAGGCTAAGTTTATATTTGGTCGATAATGTCAATTGCCTGTAATTGTGACAACTTCATATTAAACGATATCGATTTAAAAATTTTGCATTGTAATATGTTTTAATAGCACGGTTACCGGTTATATGTCATAAATATGGGTATTTTCACGAAACTTCTTATATTTGGATTAATCACAGTGAAACTTTCTCCGTATTTCTGTGAATACTTAGGAAATACTTCGTATAAATGGCCAACAGTAGCTATTTCCGTTCTGGTTAGAAATAAAGCCCACACTTTACCATATTTTCTTTCGTGCTTGATGAATCAGGACTACCCCAAAGATAGAATTTACATTTGGTAAGTAACTTAAACTATTTAGTCTTATATTGAAAGTGATTTCTTGAAAGCAATGCATTTAATATCAATTGAAAACTTTATGGTGGTCAACACTGCTGCAACGTTTTGCAGATATCTGTGTGGTCATCACTTCGTTATATTCTGATAATGATAAATGAGTTATTTCAACATATTTCTTCTTATAAGAAAAGAACTTGTTTGGCCTTGTTTTTGTAAGAAATTGTTTGTAATTTTTTAATTTGACAAGATGTTTTTTTAAATACCTAAGCTAGGCAGAATTCAATACCCCTCATCCCTTTACATCCTGCCACACCTGAAATTGTGTTCTGTGTAGACTGGTGCAATGTTTAGAGCCACTGAGATATTTAAATGCAGCAATATGTGTTTCAAACCTTTGCTTTTTAAGGATTTACAGTGACTTCAATGAAGACAATAGTATTGAGATTATAGAAGATTGGGTAGAAGAGTTTGGTTCATCTTATAATGCAATATATGTCACCACAAATGCCACAAATGGTCCGTTGCACCCAGATGAAGAAACATCTTCAAACTGGACTCCAAAGCATTTTGAGCATGTAATTCAGCTGAGGGAAAGTGCTCTAAGATTTGCTAGAAGAATGTGGGCTGACTTTATATTTGTGAGTAAATAAACATAGTAGTTGATTGTAAATTTAAAAAATAAAAAACACCAACTGACTGTAGACTCAGGGTGTGTTCCGATATGCACTGCGACCACTGTAGAGTGTGACGTCAATTCAGTATACTGTGAAGCCGTTCCTTTATAGCCAGTTATACTGGTTACGATTTAAAACGGAACGTAATCTCGTATACTGTCAGCCGCATTTTTTGACGCGACATTCAAATGAGTGTATTCAAGTTTTCTAGTACATTAAAAAAAACTGTTTTGGAGTACTGTCAA
>JAOPJD010000025.1:7973946-7990227 GCA_026167825.1 Papilio polyxenes | reverse complement strand
GTACTGCGGCAGTATACTGGCAGTCCATAACGGAACGAATTTTTCTACAGTGATAGCACTGTGCAGTGCTCGCAGTGTATATCGGAACATACCCTCAATCATACTCCAGTGAAGAAAATAAGTTGAATGACATCTTTCTTGTCAAAATTGGTTCAGTCTTTTAAACTCTAGATTATCACAATTGAACTTACAAATATCAGTTGGATAAAAATCAATTACTTATTAAAGAGTTATGGATATAAAATAGTGGTAGACACTAGCAACAACAACATCTGTAACATAAATTGGCTGGCTCATCCAGTGCAATACCACAACCACACAGAAGACAGGAGTGAAGTGGAAGCAATTCCATGTTTCGTCCGATGAGTGTGCACGATAGAGGCCCTACTTTTGGTCCCCTTTTCCTTCTCGTCTTTTCTTAAAAGTAAAGGCTAGGAAGGTGAATTGAATTTGACAGGGGAGGGGATGCATAGGAAGGGGATATATCCTTTTGCGGTGCATCTCCTCCTCCATCAATTAAAGGTAGGCAATGCATTTGCAATTACAGCTGTATATGAGCAGCTGTCGTTTTGCTATTTTGCCGAATTCAGGTGGCCAGTGTCCTGTTTGCCATCTTTGTTTTTGAAATTAAAAAAAGCTAACACATACAATAAAAAAGTATATATTATTGTCAATGTTTTTCTCAAAATATAGTAGTATATTTGTTTTATTTTCAGATGTTAGACGCAGATGCGTTTCTGACTGAACCCACAGCATTAAAATATTTAGTAAATAAGGACATGTTAGTTGTTGCTCCTATGCTTGTCTCGGATGGACTTTACTCAAACTTTTGGTTAGCGTCTTATAAATAAAATAATTCTTCACTTTGTATTTGCATGCTTTGTTTTTAATCTATATATTGAAATAATAATTAATATTTCAAAACTTTTTCTAAAAATGTATGTTGAACTCTCATCAATTATGTTAATTCTGTATGTTATATTTACACTACAAAAGCCATATATATATAAATGGACTGTGGATGCGATCATACAACCTTCCATGACTACAATATTTTTGAATAAAATTGAACACAACGGGAAAGTTGGTGGCACTGAATATGATAATTTTTATATTCTTTTCTTGTTATTTTTTATATTTAGCATATTAGTGTTGAAAATATTCTGACTAACCAAATAATTTTCAGGTGTGGCATGACAGAACATTATTATTACAAAAGAACAGATGATTACACGCCAATTTATCAACGCGAACGAATTGGATGTTTCGATGTTCCTATGGTGCATTCAGCAGTACTCATATCTCTAAGATATAGAAGATCAGATGTACTTACATATAATCCGGACAACATCAGAGATTACGAAGGGCCCTATGATGACATCATAGTTTTTGCTTTAAACGCAAATCGAAATGGTATGTTTTTTTTAATTTCTATTGTATTGAGATATAAAATGAGATTTTTGTTACCTTTTCCCTCCTTTTAGGTGTCCCACTTAAAGTATGCAATGACCATCACTATGGATTTATAACTACACCATTAGAGGATGGTCAAGCACTTGTACATGATCGGGAATTACTGTTGAATGTAAAAATGGAAGCTTTGAGTCGGGGCACCCCTTTGCTACTCGACAAACATCTTGAGGGCTATGTGACTTATCCAAAAACATCTAAATTGGGATGTAGTGAAGTTTTCCTGATTAATCTCGAAAGAAGACCACAGCGACTGAAACTTATGGCATCAAGCTTGAAGGAACTCGGCATGGAAGCAAAACTGTTTAAGGCAATTGATGGAAAGTATGTTTGTAAAGTAAATTACACTAGAACTTTAAGATCCCTTTACTGCTAATTCAACTGGTATTATATGTGTCGTCACTAGCAGTTTGTTTATAAAATTAGCAGTCACGACTTTTCAGCAAATCTTAATGGAAAAGGGGTTTAAGGCAATATGAATATTAAAAGATACAATCTTTTGTATGTCAGTATTTTAGGGTTCTACATTTAATCATAACTACAATTTTTATTTTGATGTTTTACTTTCAGAGAGTTGGATGTATGTAATTTAAAGGAGAATTTCATCACTTTAATGCCAGGCTATGAAGATCCTTATCATAAAAGGTAAGAAAAAAATTCCTTTATCTTGCCTTGAATAGTAATTCAATATGAATAAATTTTTTATTTTTAATAATCGTTATTTTCACAGACCGATGAAAGCTGGGGAAGTGGGTTGCTTTTTAAGTCATTACTATATATGGGAGCAGGTAAGAATCACATATTCAAAAAACAAATCGAGATAGTTTTGGCTTGATTTAACTTTATTAAATTTTATTAAATGGTGTAACAAATGTATTCAATGTCAGCTGTTAAATTTTCAGATTGTAGAGGAAAATCTTGATATCTCATTAATCCTTGAAGATGATATACATTTTGTGCCATATTTCCGTCACCGTTTCCTTGAGATTATGGACGAAATCAAAAACCTCGATTGGGATCTTGTGTAAGTAAAAGAAAATAAAATTACTGATTCGTTCAAGACAGTTGTATTGAAAGAGTGCGATCAAATAAAAGATACAAAAATAATAATCTTTTTAAACTGGACATCAAAAGTATTTTTCTACAGATAATATATGTCACAGTATACTACAATCTGTCACAAGTGTCAAAATTGACAACCGCAACTGTACCAGTAGTTTAATGTTTTAAGTGTACAGAGGGTCTAGCACGAATATTGATGGCAATTGTTAGCGTATCGTTATCGACAAAATGTGTACTAAAACTTTGACATAATTGACGATACCATGGCGATTGTCATAAAAATTCCTGCTTGGCTCACTATTTGGTTGAATGTCTTTGGTTCTATAGAAGTGCTACAAAGAACTGTTTTAACTCACTGGCCTTGAGTGAAAGTAATAACATGTGGTTTGTTTTAGTTACATCGGCAGGAAAATATTGATGGACGGGAAAGAGGAATTTGTAGCACCACATGTAACCAAGCCGCGTTATTCTTATTGGACGCTTGGTTACTTGATAACTAAACGTGGTGCTCAGAAGTTACTGGATGCTAATCCACTGGACAAATTGTTACCAGTCGACGAGTTCCTTCCGATCATGTTTGATCAACACACAAAGTAAGTTATTTTCATCATACCGGTACTTTTCCTTACATAATTTCACAACTCTTTCATACAATTCATACATACTTTCATCAGCCTTCCCCTACCTGTAATCCATATTCAATTTCATGACAACTATCTTATGCTTTCATTTTTTTTAATTAAACATCTATATTATCCGCTGCCTGTCATGAATTTTCTTACAAATATCAAAGATCGCCGATCGATTCTATGGATCAAATCAGCGTAATGGGAATTTTGTTCCCATTGGGCCGTCCGTTTGACCAAACGGGTAACTGAAATTGTACCTTTTGAATTATTTTTGACATATGTTTGTGTGTATACCATTTTATATTTAGTCTCAATAAGACTAATTAAAGTATGTGCATCATTTGCATTATATTCAATTGTGTTATGTGTCAATTGGATCCTTTACTAATGAATAAATCTTTAACTAATATAATTATCTTTTGCAGTACAACCTGGAAATCATATTTTCCCCATCGAAACCTGAAAGCATTTTCTGCATCGCCTCTTTTAGTTCACCCGACACATTATACAGGTCAAGTAGGATATATCAGTGATACTGAAGATTCAACTGTAGTCGAAGTTATAGAACCTGGTCGCATAAGGAACGAACTTTGAACGGACAAACTGACATTCCAATGTTTAATAAAGTTTACTGTATCCTTGTTCAACATGTTCAGTGCCATTGATAACTTTTTAAACTTTAGCTGTAAGATAATGCCAAATGTTGCCGTTTCCTCTAAAGTTAAATATATCTTATTCTGAGCCTAAACTTGGAAATAAAATTAAGAAAAAAATCTTTATAATTATGCTTTAATAGAAATGTGAGTTTTAAAATCTCTGAGAATTTTAATATCTCAATTATAATAAATATATGCCATAATATTTTTTACTAATGTAGTCTAAAATTGCCATAATGTTTTGTTTTTAATTTTTATACTATTTAGTATTTAGTTATATTTCTTTAACTTTTAAAGATCTGATTATCTGCATTTATTTTAAAGTTTGTGATTTTAATAATAATTAAATGATTTCGAATGTTTTTTAATTATTTGACTTTTATGATAATTTAAGTGCCATAAATTGTTACTAGTTATTCTATACATTAAATGAATATATGCAATTTGTTTGTTGTTTTTTTTATTTAACCTGTACAAGTTTAGTGTTCAACCATACAGATTTAATTTAATTAATTCATCACAAGTCTTCATTACATTCTACATATTTTTTATATATTTTAATTATGTTTGATTTAATACCTGAAGGAAATTCTTCGAGTAAAATAATTATATCGAAAGAAGCATATGATCGTGCTATGTCTGATGACATAACGGTTCAAAATATTGTTCAAAATTTGAAAGATTTGTACAAAGAGTTTGGTGAAGCGGTGAAAAGTGTTGATGAGATATCAGATAATATACGTGAAAAAATTCAAATACCAAATGTATGTGTAAACGAAAGGATCGCTGTGGAAGAATGTTACACAAATAACAAAGAAGTATTAATTTGTTCTGATATAGTTCAAAGGTTTATGAAATGTGCTCGAGAATTTGGCAACTGCGCATCGAATGCTGAATCTAGATAGAATTTTTATTAGCCAATAAAATTAGCTTCCTACAAATGGTTATTTTAACAATTTTTATTTAATATACAAATTCTAGTGAGTTTTATCGTGAACCTGCCTTTATGGAGGGTCGGCACAGTATGTACTACTCCTCCATACATCTCTATCAGCCATTATATCTAAATTCCCCCTTCTTAAGCATATCCTTTTTCACACAAACCATCCATACTTTCTTTGGTCTTACCAAGGTAGAGGACCTTGGTAGCCATCCACATTCAATCTAAATAGATCCTTAATATTGGGTTTGTGGATAATTATTGCAGTAAGAGATAAAAAAAATAATAATTTATGACATGGTTTACTTACACATAAAATTGTTAAACAAATTTATATTTTTAACAGTTTAATCAGATTCTTCACTCCATCTATAAAAGTTTTATTAAAAACAAAGAATTAAACAACTTTACAAGAACAAAATGTAATTGACATAAAAAATTAGTTGAATAATTTCGAAAATTTGTTTCTTACACGATTACAATAGACTTTTGTTAAACTTTTTTTACTCGACAGAAATTACGACTGTTAACTAAAGCTTAGTATCTGCTATCAGTTGGAAGAGGAACTCTATAATGGTTCTAGTGGGCCGACCTGTCATTCC
This sequence comes from Papilio polyxenes, assembly GCA_026167825.1. NCBI lineage: Eukaryota > Metazoa > Arthropoda > Insecta > Lepidoptera > Papilionidae > Papilio > Papilio polyxenes. The sequence continues at coordinate 7,984,868 of JAOPJD010000025.1, read as the reverse complement.
TCGTCCCAAATAAGGGATATCACGTCCCTTACTATAAGCCACATTATAGGTATCTAGATGTATCCATTGACTATCGCATACAAATTGTTTTAAGAATGCTGCACAGTTCGGCGAGTCTCCATATTTATGTTGCGCCGTGTTCGCCACATCTGCTGAACTAGTGTCTTTTATACGGTCTTCGTAAAATTTCCAAAGCGGCATCCGCCAAATTCTATCACCTGTTTGACTGCTGGCCAATTCCAGATAACAAAATAACTCTTCCGAATTTGTATAACATCCACATGCAGCACCATCAAGAGTATGTAATAACTCTTTGGACATGGTTCCTATATCTATGATAAACTTCGGCCAGTAATTCCTAGCATAGACTAAAGAGTCTGCGACGAGCAACCGCCCTTCACGAGATGGAAGCCTAATGAGAATAGATTTACCGTTACCGCTGTTTACTAAGTCTCCAAACTTGGGACTTTTTCCATTTGGCATTAGTTCGCAAAGTGGTAGGATTCCCCTAATGTTAACGGGTAGTTTTAACATTGAAGCTGCTCTTATTATAGCGAGAACACACGCTGCACCTGCCATATCTCCTTTCATATATTGCAAGTCTTTTGGAGTTTTTAAATCTAAGCTGCCACTGTCAAATGTTACTCCTTTTCCGATTAATACTATAGGTCGCTGGAGCTCGTTAGCTCCGTAGTAACTGATTTCAACATAAAGAGGGGGTTGAATCGAAGATCTTCCGATAGCCACAAATCCTCCCATCTCATGACTTGCTGCCCAGCCTTGCGTCTTTACTTCTACGTTTATATTTAATTCACAAAGTAGGTCTACTGCAATTTTGGCAAAAGAAGTAGGATTTAAATAATTTGCTGGCATTTCTTGCAAGTATCTGGCCAAATTTTGGGACTCTGCTTTTATTTGGCCAATATTCCAACCCTCCACATCGCAGTTATCATGTAAAACAAACTTTGCGTTTGGTAAAACATTTTGATTCAATATACTTTTGTATTCTCTAAACTGCCAAATAGCTAAGTTCGCACCTTCTGCTGCTGCTTCAGCGTTTCCGAAAGATTCTACGTGTATGTAGATGGGTCGCAACGCATTCAACGCTTTGGCTCCTGTTCCTGCTGCTATTCTTATGGCTTCCTTTCTTTCATCCAATTGTTCTAAAGAGTTAAATGAGAAACATTCTGTTCCAAGTCCAGCAACAGCGACGTACGCAAATTGTGGATCTAAATCATAAAATATCCTAGCTTCACCGAGTCTAGGTATGGGCGCTAATTGTAATTGCTTCCACAACTTTCCTTCGCATGCATCATTATATTTTTGGGCACTCGGCGTAAGAATGGCGGATTCCTCTTTAACATTATCGTTGTAATATACTCCCAAAACAAGTCCTTTATCACGAATGGCACAGGCTTTGGGATCTCTTAGCTGTTGTATGTTAATTTTGGATATGCAGTCACTGCGTTGGATTTTAAATTGTGATATAAATCTGACAAATACATTTCTCTTTCTTAAATTTAGCACATTGATTCTATACATCTTTAAAATTTATAATTGTAAATATGTTTTGTAAAAAACAGATTTTCGAAAAGTTATCATTGACTTATTAAAACGTCGCCTACTAGTATTTCTTATTTAAATTTTAGTATCGTATTCGTATTTTAAAACAAATTACACTTGAATAATAATAAATACCTAACTCACAATTTGTGTAATTCACACTTCATTCAAAGTTCACACTGCAATCATATTTAACACACATGTCTTTTGGAAAGGTCAAGAAGTTTTTTTCTTGAGCCACTCAGGAGCGTGTGTTCTTAACCATTCAGGAATATCCAGGAGAAAAGTTTCTTGCAGCTGTCGGTAAATAATTAAAATAAGAATCGGTATTGCAAGTCTTTCATCCCTGAAAAAATAAACCCAAAAAGCTAACAACAATAAACAAATATCGACCGTGTAATCTATAGCTGTTCTAACATTCCTTTTAGCTCGCTCTTCAAGTTTTTGATAATCTATTGGTATAATAATTGTAGCTCTTTCAGTTTTCTTTAAGACTATTTGTGTATTTTGACTAGGTTTGGGTGGAGGTTTTATATTAGACTTTGCCTGTTCTTTAGCTGGAATATTTTTTTCTACCTTTGGTGACACTTTCTGAATAGATTCCGGTTGTGTAGCGGCGTTCTTATTAACTGTTTTTATAGTTTTTGCAACTACAGGTGTAACTTTACCCCTAGGCTTACTTTCAAGCGATTCTTTTGATAAAGGTTTTTGTCTACTCTCAGATTTCATATTTTTCTGTTCAGAAATAATGGGACTTTCTTTTTCTTCTTCTACATTACTGACTAACTGTTGTTTTTCTGCTACGGTTTTCAGGTCATCTGTACTAAGATAAAGTGGTGTCGTTGACTTTTTATGACTACCGTATTCTTTTACGATATTACCATAATAGTCTATAACAGTTTTGCTTTCCTCAACAACTTTGTCGTTAGTATATTCTATATTGTCTTCAATTTTACTATCACTGTTTGGAGTATTGGATTTATGCGTTTTCTCTTTTTCTTTTTTGTTTAGAATTTTCGGTAAATTGAACGGCTTTTGAACAGGAATTTTTGTTATTCTTTTTAGTAGGGTAATTTTTTCTTTTTTCCTGTTATTTTCAATTTGATTTTCTCCACGCTCAGATTTATTAACGTGTATATTATTTAAATTATCAGCTTCTCTTCGTTTAAGTATAGGCTTTGGAATAAAATTCGGATCGGGAAGAGGTGACAACTTAGGTCTTTCTTCTTCCAGTTCATTTTCCAGCTCATTTTCTAATTCCTTTTCTTCAGATAGTTCTTTAACTGGTGAAGGGCGGGTAATTTTATTTCTTGGGTTGTATGTTTCCTCTTCTACGTTATGTTGCAGCCTATCTATCTCTTCACTGAGGCTATCTTCGTCTGAATACTCTCCATCTGTCGAGACAGTACTAGCTGTATAATCTTCGTCAAATGACATTTGTTGCCATTTATTTTCTGATTTTTCAGAATCTTGGGGCACTAGTTCTGGAGTATATTTGTATTGTTTATTTTCAATAGAATCCGTTTTAATGAAAATTTCAGGTGTCTTAAAAGCTCCTGTGACTGGAGGTACCGGTGATTTGGATATATGTGTATTATCCGAAGTCTCTTGTTGATTTGCATCAGGTTTGTAAGGAATGTCATTGTCTATGCTGTCGTGTTTGTGGGGTATTTCGTCGTGTCGCTTCGTTTGCTCTTCCTTCATAGCTATAGCTTTGTAGAAGCGTGCCATTGCCCTCTCGTGCAATAGTTCGGTGGAGCTAACTGCATTGCGAAGTGCTTTAAATGGCAAGATGTTTCGCGTACTTAACTCGGGAGCAGAAAGCGAAATTGGTGGTGGCGAAAGTGCGTCTTCCAAGTCAAGTTGAAACGATTTTCTCTTTTCTGAAATGGAACAGATTTCTTAATTGTTGTTTATTTGACTAACGGCTTTAAATACATAATTGCATTCGCTTTACAACACTTGCAAACTAATGTAGCTTTTAAGGTGGAACATCCCAAAGACGGCGAAAGTACTCATCATATCTTATTGTTATAATAATGTGACAGGAATTTAGATAAACATAATAGATGTGATATAATAAGCAATGTGTAACATAATATTATTAGATAAAATTCGCAGAATTATGAAAATTCGCACAAGCGTAGCATTTTTGGTTGATAGTTTTTTGCTTCGGGTTGTTGGTACAACCACAATCTCAAAATATCTGTTATCTGGTGGACAATTTAGTTGTAATCTATTGATTACAATTAATAATTTTTACTAATTAATATTTTACATGTAGCATAAAGATGAAAAGCGCTAGCGTTTGTGTTGAAACTATCAGATCAACACAGTGTATTTATAGCCTAAGAGATGCGTGAACAACCGAACTAGTATTTCACTGTTCCTCGTTAAAACAGAGGATAGGGAAGTATAGCTAGTATATTAGTAATTCATTTCACGCCTTTTGTCATAATCATTTTGCTCAATTTACAATGTAATGTAGAAACGTTTAAATAAGGCTGAATTGTATTGCTACTAAAATAACTTCATAAAATTGAAATGTTTACCTGCTTTTTCCGCCGATTTGTTACTTTCAGGATACAATACAAGCATAAACTCGTTGCTTCCTTCAGGTTGCGTTCTAAGAGAAGTCTGCTTCTGCTTCCGCGGCGGAGACGTGTCGTTGACAGCGGGCGAAGCGGCGTTGACGCGCTTACGACGCGGCACCGGCGACACTGGTGGCTCCTCGCCTTCTTCTCGAGTTAAAACCTGATTGATAATGCGCGACTCCACCGCAAGAAATTCCATATCTACCGCACGACCCGGGATACGGACCGGGGGCGATTCTACGCTGGGTAAACTCATACCGTAAGGGCTTTCCGCTTTCACACGAAATCGGTACTCGCTCCCTTCTATTAAATCGAAGAGCGTGACATTTGTTTTACGACTCGTCGTCGCCTTTAACCACACGTTCCATCCATTGCGGTAGTATTCCACAACGTAGTTACCTATTCGACATCCACCGTCATCCTCGGGGGGCTCCCAGTCCAGCGTCACCGACTTGTCGACCTGACGTGTGACGGTTACGCGACGAGGTGGGTCCGGAGGCGCAGTGATGGTGACTAGAAATGACGCCGTGTCCTCTCCAATGTTGTTACGAGCTTGTATTTGATATTCCCCTCTATCACTTCTACGGGCAGAGTGTATCTTCAGCAAAGAAAATTTTGGAGTAGTTGTAATTTCGACGCGGTCATCGACCTCGATTGGCTGGCCGTCATGACGCCATTCCACACTTGGAGTTGGCTTACCCACGATTGTGGTTTTAAGAAACACCGTTTCATTGATTTCGTACAACAGGCCATCTTCGTATTGGCGCGGGTAACGTAACTTAGGTGCAGCTTCGAGAACTAGCCGAGCTTTCGATACTGCATGGCCGATGCGGTTCGTTGCGGTGCATTTGATCTCACCTTCATCACTGGCAAGAGTCTGATGAAATATTAGGACGCTGGAGGATTCGTTCGTGGTTATCGCAGTTCTTCTACTACTAAAAATTTCGTAGTCGTCTTTAAACCAACCAATCATCGGAGCGGGTGTGCCGGTGAAGACAACGCGAAACTCGGTTTTTTCGTTTTCTAGAACCGTTACGTCTTCTAAGTGCTGATGAAATACAGGTGCTTCCTGTAGGCCTCGCTCAGAGCTCACAGTGAGTATGTCAGATATTTCGCTGTAGTCCGATCTTCCGACTATGTTGAGCGCGGCGACACGGAATTGGTAGCGGTGCGGGGGTCCGAGCCCGGTGAGCACCAGTTCGGGGCGGGCTACCACAGGCGGCGCAGTGCGGATCCAGTCAGGCGCTCCCAGCCTGTTGCACTCCACCTGGTAGCCCTGCAGAGGCGCACCACCGTCGTGCGCGGGCGCCGCCCATCGCAGCGTGATCGCGTTCGGCTCGTCATCGGTTAGAATTGGCGTTATGTGTGGTTTGCCGGGCGGTGCAGGTCGCCCTGTAATATTACAAACGGAAAATTTGTACCATTCGAATTGTAACTTATAGAGGTCAAACGCCCCGGTTAATCAGTCATCGTACCACGGGTTCGCCGCGATTTGGCATATTATACCATACAAAATTAGACGCATGATAGTCGTTACATGAACGCGGGACGTCTCGCTATTTGTTTTGTTGTGCCACGCTTTAGGAATCTCAGCGAGCGATGTTTATAAAAATAGCTGTAGGAGATATGGGTGCGATCGGCTGGTGACAGGCCTGTGTCTACTGTGTTGGTATGTCCAGTGGTTGTGGCTCGTATTTACCTGCGGACTTCCAGTGCACGTTCTTTCTAGGTCTGTGGGAGGCGTGTGAGGCAGAGTGTTGGTTGCCCATGGCGGCGGCGGCGCGCGCCGACACACTGAGCCAGCGCCGCTCGCCCCCCCCCCCCCCCCCCCCCCCCCCCCCCCCCCCCCCCCCCCCCCCCCACTACACCCCACACGCGCCTCACTGCGCTGGGAATAACTCTGCGCAGCCGCCCGCCCGGATGTTATCCCGAACTGAACTATATGGACAACATGTCTTTAATAATCAACGGGGTTACAACCTTTACTAAAAAACAATGGATTCTCAACCTGCAAAAAATAGATTATGATACATCATGTAAATTTATAAAAATATACAAAAATAACCCACTATCTTTCTGTTAAAAGGTAAATTTTATTTAGCAAAACGATACTTATAACTAAATGAATAATTGTAATATTCTATAACGAAAAAACAATACAAAGAAAATTGAAGTAATTTCCTAATTGGTCCAAAACAAAAAAAAATATATTTTAGTAGATTATTTAGTAGTAGTGACATCTGTGGTATGAATTTGAAAATGAAATAACGGCATTGACAAAATAACTAGACAAAAGTAATGTTTCTCAACACGAGATGGCACTGATGATGATAATGATGATGACTGAACAAAAAAAACAATAATTTGCTTTGCGTAAATTCTTAAGAACAGTAATCATTATTTATTTTAAACAAAATTTGATTAAAAATTATACTTTGACTGTGAGAATTAATTTAAAATACAATTTAAGTTCAATTAAATTTTTAATACCAAGTTGCATTTATTTCTTTCATCAACTTTTATTAAATAATTAAAGAAAACAATTACGTATACAATAAAGAGCTACATCAGCCTATACTAGGTTTTTTATATTGAATAGCAATCAGTTTGTGTTAGTACTAGTATACTAAGTTTAGCAAAATGTCTTCTTAGTATATTGCCGCTTTGAATATTCAGGCGCTTGCCACTACTACTACTACTATCTTATATGTATAACTAACTGTCGTCCGTGACTCCGTGCGCGCCGAATTAAAAGAAAAAAACCTTATTAGTAGCCTAAGTGTTCTTCCAGGCTATATTCATTCAACATATTCGCCAAATTTCAGCGAGATCCATGCAGATTTGATATTGAACCATACATCCAAAAATTTGCATTTATAACATTAGTAAGAAGTAATAACAGCATTGGTAAATATAAAAGATTTTTTTTTGAAATACAAGATTATTTTAATGTTATTCATATTTTACGGGCAATGAAATAAAAATGTACCTTTTGCAAAACTTAAATAACTTATTGGTACCGTGAACGTATTATACTATTATAATAAACACTGTTAGGGTTTTCTATAAAATTAACTATAGCATTAGTGCGCTTTGAATATAATCCTACTGAAATTATAAACTGAACTTGTTTTGGATAATTTACTTCATGAGCTTCATAATATTTATAGTTCAGTAATTGGCTTTATGAATAACTAGCTGTAGTCCGGGGCTCCGTCCGCGCGGAATTAAAAAAAAACTTAATAAGTAGACTTTGTCTTCTTCTATTTCTGAACCAAATTTGATTAAGATCCGTTGAGTCGTTCCGGAGATCCCTGTTAACAAACATTCATCCAACATTCGCATTTATATTAATACTAAGATAGAAATTCATTCAAAATTTCAACGAAATTAAATCGTGTTGTAACCGATAACAAGCGTTTCAATTTGTTTTTCTAAATATTTCGATGTAGGATTGAAAACAAAAAATTATTCTTAAATAAATTATTAGGAGATATGAATACAAGGCAACAGCCGGCGTTTCGCAGAAATGAATGTAACGGAAAGTTAAAAATACTTTCTCGAATCTACTTTTCGCTTAATAATCTTCCCGAGTGATCACTAAAGTTAGTGGAGACAATTAAATTTTGTGTAAGGAGTAATATATAAATTTATGTACGTTAGAAAAAAAACTAGTAATAAATAAAGCCTGTCTTATTGGTACCAATGGTAATGTAGCTTTCTAATGGCAAAAGAAATTCTGAAATCGGTTAGAAGTTTTTGAATTTATTCGTTAAACACAAAAAAAAATAACATACCCAACGACACTCCGGGGTAGAATGTAGGAATGTAATCTAAGGACCCCTCTTTCATCAAAATCATTTCAATGTTTAGGCTACAAATCCACACACAAAAAAAATTACATACGCGCATAAAACATTACCCTCTTGGTTGGTTGACTTCTCACATATCTTTGAATTACTTCGCAGACATGTGCAGGTTGTATCACGATGTTTTCCTTCATGGTAAAAAACATTAGTTTTATTTAAATTTATCTTAAGTGTTAAGTAAATAAATTAAGTTCATGCAAATGGCAGACACTTTCAAAGAAGTAACTTTACGCATAGTTAACCATGCAACGGTGAATGTCTGGCAAAATAGTTTTAGTAAAAGAAAGTTGATAGGTTTAGGTTTACTATGTGAAATATAACACGTACTTCCGATCCCGTTATCTAAAATATTGTTAATCCTTTATGCAGGATTCGAATCTAAAAACATGTCCATAGACAAACAAGATATAAAGCTAAATCTCGTAAATTCATAAATTATATATATTTCCGCTACATTATGTATATTTTATTTCAGCTCTGTATCGAAAGAAGTATAGGTTACACACAGACAGTATGGATTTCCATTTACCGAATATCCATCCATGCACCTGAGAGACTATACCTAGAGATTTATATCTATTAAAATTACCCACCACTTGCACCACATAGATTTCTTACTTAAATATAATACTAAGCCTTTCTAATTTGAAATTGTTTAAAGTATATACCTAAATATATAAACCATACTTATATAAGTATGTACTTATAACGAATTTGGAATCTGAGTAATAACTATGTTTTTTTTTTTGAAGAAAATAAAGAGAACATGTTGTGATTAACATACTAATTTTAATCTGGACCGTAAATGTTGACCTTACTCGCTAATTTTTGTGTCTTCATGAGTAGTCAAAGTATAAACAAGATTTCAACATAACAAAACAGCTGTAGCCAAGGTACCCTGAAGGTCTGCCTGTCGTGTAGGATAAAATTTTTGGAATCGACGTCCAGGGGACTGTGTCAGTTACATCTAACTAAATGAGATGGAGAAAGATCTACTAGAGGTCTACTACTAGAGGTTCAAGTCCAAGACTGCATCGAACTGCAGGACCGAAATTACCTTAATTTATACCTACCCTTTGTTACCCTTTACTAAAATTATTTAGAATTAAATAGAATAGAGTTTTTAAAAGAATACAGAGAGCCAGCTTTCCAATTTTTTTTTTGTTATTTAAACTATATAAAATATTATATACTTTTTAGGTTTTGTCTTGCTACTATTCAGGGGGCAAGGCTCGTAATTTTTAAAATTATACTTAGTGCATTATTTTTCCATTACTTTACTGTAAATAGTACACACATTAGTATCTGATTATAAATAAATACAAATGTATGGATAAATCAAGAGACACTTCGATGTACATTGGGTCTTAATCTAATTCCACTATTAAAATATTTTATATTTTTTTATCTTCTGGTACTAGGAATTGACTTAAACTTTTTAAATTACTTGTTTTTTCTTAATTTAAAAATGTGCAGTTGTTTGGCTAGATTTACAGTTTTAATAGCGCCATAAAACAAAACTATTGGTAGCCGGAATAACGAAGATATTTATGCGACTAGAAACAGATGGTCATGATTATTTTCGTGCTAGCGTTTCGCGAAATGCTAAATTATTGTTGTTATGGTTACAAAAAACAATTGAAGAAGAAATTAAGAAAAATCTTACTAATATTATAAATGCGAATGTAAAAGGTATCTAAGGAATGCCTCAACGAATCTTGATGAACATAGTCTAGAAGAACATATAGGCTAATTATTAAGTATTTTTTTAATTCAGCATTTCATAATTCATTGACAGCTAGTCTTTTTATATATTAGAAGGTTCTAGATTCGTTAGTGACGAGGTTTATATACTTCCACTGATAGGCACGAAATTTTTTTCTTGCACAAAAGTTTGCACAAAATTTGTTGAATTATCTAACCTTGTATGTTTTAAAATTATTGTAAATATGTTATTTGATAATTGTATCTTTGCTGAAACTAGTCGTTACAGGGTGTTCAAACGGAGCAGCCATACGTACATACTTACCCTGAAATATTGTTTATCTTAATAGTTTCAAATGTTATTTAGATAGGCAAATGTGAAATATTCCAGCGTGAAATGAAGCTCGCTTCACATCATGTGCGTGGAATGTTTAAAAATGTATCTTGAATATAGGGATGTGTTATGTTACTTTCACACGAGGGTAGAATAGTGAAGCTGAACTGAATGTAGAGTAATACTACTATAATTACTAATAATAATAATATAGTAATTCTTTGAACCCACAAACAACCACAACAGAACTCACGCGCTTAACACAAAGTGGGGGGCAGAGATTACTACTCCATGTGGAGCAGTCCTGACACTTCTCTATCACATTCATACATCTAGACATACATATATGTTGGTTTTGGGTCATTGTACACTTATTATGAAAATTGTTACCTTCGTGTGAAAGCATTAGCGCGGATCCGACCTACATCTCTTTGGATATGAGCCAACGGCAGCGGCAACGCAAATACACGCGGGGCACCGCTCCAAGGTGACATTGCGCTGCCCACTTGCATTGCATCCTCTTTTGTTATGACCACCACATCCTTTAACAATTTCACACCATGACAACATTATTACTATATTTTTTCTTAATAAAAATCCAAAAATATATACATGGAAACACAAGACAAAATAACTTCTACAATAATGCACGAAAATACTCTATAAAATACCTATTATAAAATATTTTATAAAATATTTCTACCTAAATATTAAAAAATAAATTAAAACATAAAATTATTCAACATTTACCCTAAATACAATTATGTTTTTTTCCAAATTATATTTAATCTATATATATAAAAGAAAGTCGTGTTAGTTACACTATTTATAACTCAATAACGGCTGAACCGATTTGGC
>JAOPJD010000025.1:7943418-7972388 GCA_026167825.1 Papilio polyxenes | reverse complement strand
AACGGCTGAACCGATTTGGCTGAAAATTCATGGGTATGTAGTTGAGAACCAGGGTACGGACATAGGATACTTTTTATGCCGTTTCCTTTTTTTAAATTCCACGGGAACGGAGTCGCGGACAAAAGCTAGTTTATAATATTAGTAAGATAGATGAATGAATGTAAATTTAATAATACGGTAATTAAGTATAAACATATTTGATCATGAAAGTTGTAATAAATCTACAAAAGTGAATCTCGCGTCAAGCTTCAAACTATTTCTATGTATTACTTCTTACAAATATTATAAATACGAATGTTTAGATGTATGGGTGGATGGATATTTATTTAAGGTATATTCAGAAAGGCTAAACGGATCTCGAAGAAATTTGACATAGAAGAACATCGTCCGAATGAAAATATACGCTACTTTTTTTTAATTCCTCGCCAACGAATTCGTGGGCAATAGTTAGGCACAAAGCTAGGTTACAATATGTAAAAGCGAGGGTCATATAAATTTTGTAATAAATCGATGAGTGTGAATTTCTTAACTTACATATGCTTATTAGAGCAAGTAAAGAAGAGAATTTTCTTTATTTCTAAATGAGTTTTTTATATATAATAATTTGAGGTAATATGTAACATAATATAATAATATGTTAATCGAGAAATTTTATAATTAGTGTGGAAACATAGGCACGTGTACACGACAAAAAAACGTATGATGTCGGAAGAGAAATTTTTGCCGCTGCAAGAAACACTATATTTATATACGCATTAATAATTGTACAGACTAAATAGAAAGAGCGTATGCAAGTGAAATTGTTATATAAATTTCAAGATAGAAGATAATTTTTTTTTTTCACTATAACCTTTTTTTTTCTCGACTGACTCATGAGGGTAATGTTTTTACACGTTTTTATCCGACTGAAACGGGAGGTGGTTTTTGTATGTATGCTATATGGTGAACAAAATTGATATTAAATAACTCTATGTGTATGTTTCTGATCCTCCTATATTTATTTGAATAGTAATAAACTAACTCATAAAGTCCCAAGCTTTAAGAATTCGTACAACCCATTAAACATTTATGCGTAATTGGCATTGCTTGCAATATTAAATATACTTTTAGTAGATAATGTATATTATCATTTTATAGGACATTTTTTGCATAATAACTACTTCTTTTTATTATAATCCGGGAGATGACAGAAGAAATTGTTTTTTTGGTGTCCTTACTTAACTTTAGTATAATCTTGTGCCATGAACTAGTCCTAGTTTACCATAATATAGGAAAATAATAGTGACATTGTGTAGACCGACAAAGTTAACTACGCATAAGTCTAAATAAATCATGAGAGCTCACTAGCGCCCTCCTTTCAATGTCAAAATAGTGTCACAATATCCTTGTAGTAATGTAGCAGTCTTATATTTTTTCTTTTATGCCATTTGCTTACGTACATTTAATATATAGTCTGAAAGAGCAAACCGAGATAGCAGCGCCCCTCTTACCGGCCCAGATAAGTTTGTTCCACTAAATGTATTAAACTGTAGTTTTCGACTTTTATGAATCTTATTTTATTAAATATTTTGTTTCTGTATTTTGAAAAGCGAGCGTTAGTGATGACAATACGTGTCAATACAAGTGTGACTGCAGTCGATACTCAAAGAATGGTATAGACTAACAAGGCTATCTGAACCGGTGGGCATATGTCAAACTAATTTATAACAGTTCACTAGCGCCCCACTGTTAACATCAAAAATGTCACAAGATCTGTGTACCGTAGATGCCATTTTTTGCTTTTATTACATTTTCTATGTTTAATTAGTTTTTGCATATTCTGACTGAACCAACCCACGATAGCAGCTCCTCTTTCACCGGTTCAGATTAGCAGACTGGCCTTATTCGATTATAAGAGAAAAGTTGTGATGTTGACGTGACGCAACTGTTTCTAATTCCATCTTTCAGAGTCCTATCTATTTATTATATTTTTCAAGGGCCACGCTCGTTAATAGCATTTATTTTGTACGTTTATCGAATTTTTAAGCTTGTCGCGTCCGTTGCTACGATCAACATTCGTACCTACTTACAAAAATAGATGGCAAAGTAATTTAAACGTCGATGTCGGGAGTCTCGAATTGAAGTCAAAAATATTTCACGCCCAGTATGTTGCAAAATATGGCGCAATAAAGTTATTCCTTCTTCATATTAAAATACAGTCATCATATTGGAGATAAACAAGATTAATTTTTATAAAATGAAGTTCCCTTTCAAGGAACGCGTATTAAATTATTATATACTTAAACCACTAGGTATATTATCCAACATAAGCTAATAAAAAATGAAAGGTATGTTACGTCATATAATAAAGCTAAATTTGATCTTCTACGACCATAAAAATATTATAATACAATATTAGGAAGGTCTCAAGTTCTAATAATGTAAATTACAATAGTTTTCAGTAAGGCCGACACCCAACTAGTTTCGTGACTAAACGTTATAATAATTTTAGTGGACCAACTCATAACAGCGCAAAATAGCTTGAACAAATGCCAAGTAAAAGCGGCATTATTCCAATGCTAGTTTGATTTCAATGTAAAATGAAGTAAGCTGACATATAAGAAAAACTTATCACATTAATAATTAGTAAAAAAAACTACGTGTTTTTTTTCGTACGTATTCTGACGTACATACGACATCGCATAATTCAATAGTTCAAGTTACATGCAGTCACCACAGTGTAACATTATTATCGGCAAAAAACATTACTGTCCTGTTAGTTTAAAAAAGTTATAATACAATATTGGGTTATAATACATTAGTTATAATACATTATAATAATTTGGTTAAAAATATTCGTTATAACAATTTATTCTATAACAACATTTAGTTTATAATAATAGAAAGTGAGGTTCATTTTGGACAGACAAGTTTCGGCTAATCTTTTGGTTACCCTAATTCTCTTCACGTAATCTAAACTTCATAATATTCCAATAAATAACATCAGCAATAAATAAGTAAATAATAGATATGTATTTTTACAAGAAAAGGGGGTATATGAGCAGCGGGAACACTGCGGTGTTTAACGACGCCCATGGACGTCTAATTGTTTATTGTTACTGTCATCAAAAAATCATAGCATCATGGAGTTCTCAATAAGTGACCCCATGATGTTGGATCTCGTTTTATAAAATAATCTTACTATTACTAATATTATAAATGCGAACGTTTAGATGAATGGATTGATGGATGTTTCTTTGAAGGTATCTTCAAAATTGCACAACGGATTTCGATGAAATTTGGCAAAGATGTAGAGCATAGTTTGGAAGAACACATAGGCTAACTAAGCTTTTTTACTTCCGCGCAGACGGAGTTGCGGGCGACAGTGAGTTACGTTATAAATCTCACAATCCATCTTCTCCCCCTCCTCTCTCTCCTAGGTGGATCAGCGCTCGTCAGCTGTCGTTAAATCGAAGATATACAACTGTTCTTTTGAATGTTTCTTAAAAGCATCTGAGTATAAACTCTTACCTTAATATCTGTAACATGATATCAGCTCTGAAATACAGAAGCGAAGTACTTATTTCTGTCGCGTTGGCCCATTTAAATTCGATTGAAAGCAATGTTTTGCTTTCGTAATTAAGGTCATCCAAACGAATATTTTCAGTACAAATCGTAAGAATAATGAGTACACGTCATAAGAAATCAAAAAACGTAATGCTTGATATTTTTACAAATTTACAGTGTACAGTATGTTCTTCTTATATGTACATAAATTAAAAAGAAAACTATACATAACTTTAGAGTATATGTCATCATCAGTTCACTATATGTCCCCATTGAGGGGCTCGGAGCCTACCCAAAGTTAGGGGTGATTAGGCCATAGTCAACCATGCTGGCCAAGTTCGGGTTGGTTGTCTTTACAGATATGTGCAGGTTGCATCACGATGTTTTCCTTCACCGTAAGAACGTCGTATAAATGTAAATATGTAAATCGAAACTCGAAAAACACGTTGGTACATGGCGGGATTAGAACTCATGATCTGCAGATTGCAAGTCAAGTGCTTAACCCCTGAGCCATCGACGCTTGACGAGAGTTTATATAAGCTAGAAAATTTTGACCTTTTCATGACGCGCGGCAACAAAATAATGAAATCAATATTTAAGTACTTATATCCATTTCTTTCGAAGATGGATTTATTACCTTTTGGCAGCAGCTGTGTTACAATTAAAATCGGCAAAACAAAACGACCGTATAAACTGGTATTATTATTACTGTTTCTCTTAATACACAAAATGTTGCCAAGTTTTCCAAACTTTGGATATCTTTATCAATTTGTTTTTTTGTCGTATTAAAAATTAACCTATTGATGGTTCAACAATACAATAGAAAGCTTAATGATCATTGGGCAAATAAATATAACCTATAAAAACCTAACCTTATATATATAAATACACCACCCATACTTTAGTAACACTCCGAGGCAAAATCGTATAACAACGATTTTTATCAAAGGTGGCAAACGAGTAAATGGCCACATGAATTCGCGAAAATAGCTAAGCGACCGTTGTCCATAGACATCCACAATTGCAGATGCTTTGCCTACCTTTAATCAACGGAGAAGATGACGCACAGAAAGCTGATAGGGGAAACCCTTTCTATCCCTTCTTCCGCCAATTGCAATTTATCTTCCCATCCTTTCATAATAAGAAATGGATGGGAAGGGAAAGAGGGCTTATTTTAGGCTAAAAATTACTCTTAAAAATCGGTCAAAACAATGGAATGGATACATCATTATACGTACATACGAGTATAATGAAGTACAAGTGATTCAGCGTATTCTAAGCATCATGTAAGTGCCTTTCAATTACTAGAGATTGAATATAAGCATTGCGAATATATCCCTGTCTTTTGCTAAGCGAAAAGTTCATAGATGCTACCAGTACTGATTCACTTTTTTTTTCTTTTTTTTTAGAGGGGATTGCTTTATGCATACTCCCCGCCACGCGATGGACGCGGTTGTGATGTGGGATTCTCACCATATCCACTAAACCCTTCGTTCCTTCTTCGGATGATGGCGACGCCACGAGCACGCTTGCGCTTTCTGTAGTGATCCACTCCTACATTTTAAACAACCAAGACTTCCTTGTGTGTCTAACGCATCTTCTTCCTGCTTTTTACCCATCATTACACATAAAAAAATTCTATAGGTACTATTTTGCATCAAATATAGTTATGGCGCTTAATATGGCACGAGTAGCAGACTCTTCCTCCCGATGTGCCAAATCGCTTAATGTTAAAAAATACACATAATAGTAGGCAAACACGAGACGATAAGAAGGTCAAGGTGTTATTATCAATGCGTTTGTTGATGGAAATTAAAAGCGGTAATTTTAATTTCCATTGCAGATTTGTTGCCTATCTTTAATCAACGGACGACGGACTCACATGCAAAAAAAGACAACGTTTTCAGTTTGCGATTATAGATTATTCCAAAATTTGCATCACATCCTGTGTCAATTTAATCTGAAAGCGCGGCTCCCCCTAACATTTTTACTGCTGTTTTTTTAGATTATTGTGCAATCCATGTCATCATCAGCTTGTAAATAATAATTTAAGCAAAATTTTATCTACATGTATTTGCAATGCATAATGAGTTGTGAGGATTACTAGGATAGCGAGCATTTTTATAAATGTTAATTACAGTAATATGTTAAAATAAATGACCGCTCTTGCTATGCTAAGAGGTAATTAGTCATCTATTAGACTCATTTTATTTATGACGAGACATTTGGCCGTAGCCCAATACCTTACATTACGAGATGGTTACGTGTTCTATTTATAAATTCAGTTTTCATCTGTCAGAAAAACAACATTGACAATTATTAAGAGAATCAAATTAAAAAGTGAAAATTCACTTATCGATTGTACTTGTACTAGAGAAACTGGAGATGTTTGTGTATTTTTACTCCAGCTCTATTTTGGAATGCTTGGCTCGTTCTCCGTTCGCACAGGTAGACGGATTGTACGATACCGCCCAGTCACTAGGTGAGGCGTGTATGTATTAATAAAAGCAAATCTATATTAAAACCACTACATATTCACGAGTTGGGATCGTGTTACATACCATTGCAACTATGTAAGACTCTCTCGATTCGTAATCCAAAACATAACCTTGTTGGTTTCAAAGAATTATTCACGGTTACTAACAGTGACGTCATTGTCTTTGAAAGTATTCGTTTTTCTTCGCGATATTTTTAGATGAACCTAATATTTATCATGAATATTAAAATAACATCTTCTTTTAGGATCAAATCAAAATATAAATAAATAAAGCTTATTTTTCAATGGAATAAATATACTCAAGCGAGATACTTTGAACTGTCCCATTAAAATTCCATGACAACCTTATCAATGATTCAGGAGTGTGTCCAGGACTAATATTCAGATATTGATAGAAAGAAAAATATATAAGCCAGACAGACTGCCAGGTACCATCTACACCACCTGGATAGATGGCACTGTTCAACGGTGCGAATCTAAAGGAATTCGAAAAGCCGCATTGTGGACAGACTAAACCAGTATGACTGAGGGTCCTTCAAGAAGCGAGCGTATCTCTATCTGTACAGCCAGCATCGTCTCTGTGGTTCCTCTTTTATTGCAGATGTCCATGGGCGTGTGTGAACACCTCGGTGGTACCGCAGCTCGTTTGACCCCTTTCTCTCATATATTAAAAATCGGTATACCTTCAATAGGCATATGTTACGTTATTATTACTCTGTTCTGTCTCTACTTGTCAGTCAAAGCCCCTGAAAAAACTAGGACAACAATATGTTTCGATACAAGTATTACTGCAATGCAACTATACAGCAGTTTCTTATACAACGCCACCCCCGTTAAATTTTAAACTTCTAAGAACTTTTCTAGAAAATATTTTCATAACCTAATTTACAATGTAGGTCAACATGTCTCGTTGTAAAAATGATTGAATAATGTGTGCCTCAAATGAAAATTTTCAGGTAAAGAGCGTGAGATCGTTTGCGTTGGCACCTGAAAATAAAATACCTGTATTGCGCAAAACGGTTACTCACTGAATGCCAACAGGTTGTAGTCAGCGTTGTCGGAGCAGAGTTTGTTCGTCCGTGGGCGATGCTCGCTTGTTTTTCTGTTTTTCGCCGAAAATATCGACCACCTACAAGCAAGCGGGTGCTGGCAACTGGCATGCGTCTTCAGCATTACATTAAATCCAATCATTGCATTTTATTACGTTTGCTTTATTTTCTTTGGGTGAATTATTTCTCTGCACTTCGAAAATAAATGTTACTTGATGTAATTTTAGAAGTTGAAAGTAGGCTTACATACAGATATAGACCACTTCAGGCTGATAAAATAGAATGTAATTAAAAATTAAATTTTTGTGTAACTTTATTTATACATTATGATTAATTTAAAAAAGTAGCCCGAAGAATGAGAATCGACTGACACGTCGTTTAAGCTGTTCAAGCTGCATGCGATCAAAATGCACAAGTTATTTGTAAAACATCTTGCCTTTTAAAAAAACATTACCCTTCAAGGCAAAACATCTATCTGTATCGGTATGTATAATTGTGCAACATGTTTTAATAAGCAGCGATAAAATGAAATGAATAGCGCAAGAACCTCAGCTTTTGCACCTCCTTTTGATGATGGTTAAAACGATCCAAAGATTCATGTTAACATCGCATATTTTACTATTTTCGTTACATTGTTATATTAATTTCAATTACATAACATCGTGTGATGAACTAAAAATATGAATTCGTTCGTCTTATTGTTGCAGTTAAGGCACGTTTCCACAGTGCGTCATTTATCGCACGGATGCCGTTCAAACTTTACCTCGGTCGGACCATTGGATCGTTTCAAGTCATTAACTTTGAACCGTTAGCATTTGTTTTACGAACTTTTACAAAAATATACTGACATCCCTCTCTTAAAAAACAGAGATAAGATAAAATGGTTTGTACAGGCGTTTGCGTCCGTCTGAAGAATCACGCAGCTTGGAAACGCACCTTTATTAGATTTGTGAAGCTATCCGGAAGTTCTCGCTAACCTGCACGCTACGAGCAAAAACCATAACACATGTAGAGTGACACCATTTTTATTGTCACGACATTAAGTAATCTTTTCCTATTGCGTTATAAATTTGACGACTGGAAAAGGCTCCCATGAGAATGTGAATGAGCGTTGCATTGTATGAATGAGTATCTCATGTAGAAATTACAAGCGTGAAAGTTTAAAATTTGCATTTCAATGAACTAGTTAGCCATAGTCGTGATTTTTATATGACTATGAGAGTCAAAATTTACATTAGTTCAATCTGGTAAAGTAATACCAAAGTGAAAACAATGTCTTATAATCTTATCTTACTAATATTAAAATGCGTAAGTTTGAATTTATAGATGGATGTTTGTTAGAAGGTATCTCCAGAATGGTTCAACGGATCTCGATGAAATTTGATTAACAGATTACACACTTACTAAGTTTATTTTTTAATACCGCGCGCACAAAGCTTTGGGCGAAAGCTCCCAGCGGAAGTTATTATTTTTTTAAAACTGTCTCTGATATTCTAGAAAGCCCTACAATCTATAATTTGTTTGATATTTGATAATCTTACCATATAAGCTAAGTTATTATATAGTATATAGTATATTATTGTTTAGTCTTCAGTGTAGGTTAGAATACTCTACAAGTTAAAAAATCTGTTAGTGGCAGAAATTTGCAATCTCTTTGTTGTGGTACTCAGTATCGGAAAGTATAATTCATCCTACCCTTGGGTTGTATTTCAATCTGAAAATAGCTCGCTTATATGCGTCACGTTCATGACTGATCTCGCGATTACGAGTGAGAATTAATTTTGTCAGCTTGCAACCACATTCTCGGTGAATCAATATGAACAAGTTTCATCTTAACAAATTGTTCTTATTTTTATGACGCATTCTTGGATATTTGGAATAAAGTCTCACTAATCTTACTCTTATTTAATATTATATATGCGAATGTTTAGACAGATGGATATTTTTATAGATGGATGTATGTTAAAAGGTATCTGCAAAACGGCTCAACATGTCTCTATGAAATTTGGCATAGACGTAGAACATTGTCTGAAAGAACAAATAGGCTGCTAATTAAGGTTTTTTTTTTAACTCTGGACGACAGCTAATAACTAGAATAATCAGATATGTGTGATTTTGATGGAACATTGATTGAACATGGCAGGTTATTGTGAAGAATTAGGATTATATTATTTTATTTATAGGATTAGTATATTTTTTAGATTGAAATCGTTTTTTAATTAACAAAGTCTAGTATTTTATGTAATAAATAAGCACTATGTTTAAAAAAAAATTATGAAGCTGTTTTATTTTTCAAATATATTGCAATTTAATGGCTAGATAATTTATTTATAATGCCTTCAAATGGGTTGTACTTGTAGTATAGTACTTATGACAATTAAATTGGTATAAATTTTGTTAATTAGTTGCACTTTTGGAAATTGAGGGTGCTGATGCTGAAGTGGTTGGGATGTCGGGAATGGGATGGTGGGATGATGGTGAGGGGAGGAGTGGGCAGGGGAGGGAGGAGCGCGCGGGAGGCGCGTGCGCTCGAAATAACTCGTCGTATTTCGGTCGCGCCGCTCCCCGCCGCGCGTCGCATGCGCAGCGCCGACTCCGCCACGTTGCCACTGTCCGCTAACTATTCGCAATCGACCGACGTCTTGGTTGTTGGGACTTGGGTTATAATGACTTGACTTCTGCTAAATGAACCCGTGGACTAGTATAAGTTTTTCGCAGTGGCGTTTATTTATTTTGGGCGACCGCCGAGACGAGTTTAACGATAAAAACATTTGCGTCGAGTGAGAGTTTTAATATATTTTCTGTGCGTTGTGCGGCTGTGCGGCTGCGGCGCGCGGCACGATGGAGAAGCAGTCGAGGTGGTCGGAGCAGCGGAGCGAGCAACGCAGCGAGCAGCGGCTGGTGCAGCAGCAGGAGCGCGTGCAGCGCACCGAGCACCACTACACACACCAAATGCTCACGCAGCAACGAAGTTAGTACTCTACTCACATATTTTATTATTTTTCTATTAAACTACTGACCCATTTATGATGTTACGGGTTACATATTACCTTAAATATCTAACCCGTGACATTATCTACAACTAACAACGCTCCTGCGAACTGATGTCAATGTAAAGAGTGTGGAGGGTGAGAGGTCGCGGTAGGGCTCAGCTGTGCTTGCGAACCGCCCTCTTCTTTGGTTTCCTGGTGCGTAACTTTATTTGTGCATGGCGATTTTCACCGCGAGCGAGATGGTGCGGCTATTCTGGGGTGCGTGGGCGGTCGCCGCTCGCGCTCGATGCGCGTCCCGACCGCCCCGGGCGCCCCTCGCGTCGCGCCTTCCTACAGGAATGCGCACCCGCAAATATTCACTACCATTTACTTATTACCAACGTTTAAAGAAATAATCGCACTATCTTCGCTTGAGGTTTTTGTGTTGTTAAATGCGAATTGCATTACAATAGGCACTATTAAATATGAACGCTGAACTCTCGCAGTGGTAAAAAGAGCCGAGGCAGAAATAGTTGCGGTGCAGCTTCGACCCCGATTCGATACTTTTTATGCAATATTTAAATGTTAAATAGCCGACCGGCCGGCGTTATCGGCGCGCGAGTCCAGTCGTCTCGCCATTAAGGTTGCGCTGCGAACTCACACATTAAAATGTGCTTACTTATAAGGCTTAAACTCGTACCTATAAATGGTGTTCGGGACAAATATGTTCCCATTCAAGGATTCATTTCTCTTAAAATAAGCTTCGGAATGAAGAAATTAGGTCGACTGTTGTTAATTAGATTTTAACGTTGGTATACTTTGAAGGTTATTTTTTACCTCCAATGTTTAAAAAATACAAACAGTAAACGCAATATGATGCAGTATAATGCATATGGAATAGCGTTACGTGTAAGATGAAAATAAGAAATCGATCGGACGTGTGTATGGTTGCGTGAACATCGGTATAATGTTGGTGGCGGCGCAAAAACTAAATGTAAACATCATCAACATCACAGACGCAGAAAGAAAACGCCTTCAAATAGAGAGTATGCTTCAATTATATTTATGTATTTATATTTAAATAATAATTTTTCTTGTTTCTACATATATCTGGAGATAATGTTCTATAAAAATCGCAATTTTTTACTTTATTAAATGCGGACAGGATGATAAATTCGGAATTAGGTCATCTTATTAAAATTGGGTCGCGAATATGACTAAGTTCAAAAACGGTCATTTATAAGAAACTTTTTAAATACGTATAACAGTAAATTGCTGGTTAGAATTTAATTATTATTTGGTTAAAGTTCTAAAATTATAAAAGTACATAGTCTAATATTCCTATATGTTACAAGATATTAAAGAAAATTGTTCTTTTCGAAAGAAAAAAATCAATACGCAAATATGTGGCTCAGTTAGAATATCAACTCCAATGACTGAAGTAGAAGCATAGCGTATAATTTGATTTATTGTGTAAAACAAAGCAGTTTGAACAACTGGAATGTTTTATTTAGTTAAATAGCATGAAGTTAGTATCGTGTCTTATGACAAATGATTCTCATTTACGAAGAAAATTATCGTTTGTAAATTTTATGTGTTATTTTTATTTAATAACTAACTGTAGCGCGCGACTCCGTCCGCGCGGAATTATAAATAAAACTTAATAAGTAGCCTATGTGATCTTCCAGACTATGTTCTACATCTCTGCAAAATTTCATCAAGATCCGTTGAGCCGTTCCGGAGATACCTCAAACAAACATCCATCCATCTAAACATTCGTTTTTAAAGATTAGTAAGATATAGATTTATTAATTACACAAAGAAAGAAAAATAATATGTTTCCTGTTGATAGTCTGCAAACTACAATGTATTGCAACAGCATTGAAATTTTACAAATCTTTCAATTAGTATAATAAGATAAAAACAATGGAAAAGAGATGTGAAAATACTATACATCTATATATATAAAAGAAAGTTGTGTTAGTTACACCATTTATAACTCAAGAACGGCTGAATCGATTTGACTGAAAATTGGTGTGCAGGTAGCTTAGAACCAGGAATAGGACATAGGATAATTTTTACCCCGTTTTTTATTTTTTTTTATTCCGCGCGGACGGAGTCGCGGGTAAAAGCTAGTCTATTATAAATAATATATACTTAATATAAACAGTTTATTTGAACATCTTTGGAACTAGCACCATTGACATTTAAGATCAGTAAAACTAAACCTAACCTTACTATTAGTTATGTCGTTTTTTTTTGTATTTAAACTTTGGTATATATAAAAAATATAATCCATGTTTGTTTTTAATTCTGACATAAATTCATCTAACGATTTTGGGGCTTTATTTGTAGAAGTAAAAAAAATATGGTATTGCATACTTAATTAATATCAATCATTAGAGAAGTCACGTTCTTAGTAGAGGTGATATGTATGTCACTGACCGTTTGTGATTTTTTTCAGTTTAAGATCGGACTACCTTGAGTTGTGATATTTTATCAATCGTTAAGGTAAAGGGATAATTTGCTTGCGTCATTTCCTATATTGAAGTTTAATTTTTCACTATGCGTAGAAAGATTTTGATGAAATTGTAGTATTATTAGCTAGAGAAAGATTGTCTTTAAAATCCTAAAAATAAAAAAGGAAATATTTCTCATATTTTAAACAGTTTTGTTTGAACTGTCATAATTGATAGTACTTACAATGTTTAGAGTTTGAAATGGCCCAGTGGAAGTGACGTTGTTTTCGTGTTTATTTATCAGATAACATTATACAGTCAAACGTTGATAATATCACACAAGACATGAGAAGACGGCTACTTTAGTTTCCTTTAAGTCAAACGATCCGGATAAGTTTGACGCACTATATTGTCTATGAGACAACACTTCATAAAGATGTCAGTTTGGTAAATTGGCTAGCGACATTTTAAAATGACGAAGTTCACGATCGCTCGGTGACATATTCTCACAATTATGTTGATACATTGTATATAGCCATCGCTCGTTTATCGCTTTCCTATTTTGTCTTGTGACTGAGAACAAGAGAATAATAGCATCGTTAGTATTTATAAAAAAGATATTGGTGGAACAATCTTATGTTTTCACTGTTTCAATCTTGATTCAATGGTTTATGAATAATAATTAATCGCAGAATTATTTCAAAATCTATTCATTTAAACAAACATGTAGAATCTTAAGCGTTCATTTGATTAAACATTTAGTATAATCATTGCAGTTATTTCATTTTGTTAGACTTTCACCTGTGCTATATAAGCTATGAACAAAGACAACGTCGGTAGTTAGATGGTCATCTCTTCGCGTCGTTGCTGCGTTCAACTCGTAGACATAGAACCATTGAGTCTCATTAAAACACGACTGGGTTAACAGTACCCCGTTTCGCTTTACGCCTCGCTCCTCGTTTTATCTCCCGCTGCGAAAAAAAAGGCATCAAATATAATCTTTTGGTTACATTCGCTCGTACTCTACTAACTTTCCTTGTTTTATGTAAATTTCAAATGTGAAATCGCAACGGTATATTTTATGATAGACAAAAAAAAACTACGAAATAATCCGCATACAAACTGTTATGGTAACTAGCTGTTACTATTTACTGTAAAAATTAATATTATTTTTAACAGAAACTATATTAAGCTTTCACTAAAATTAACGTCAGTTTCCACTGCGAAAACATATGTTTTTACAGTTAGTAAAACCTACGATTATTCATAATATAAATTTTGATTGTTTTGAATCTAATCTCGGGTACAATTTTAGTAACCGCGGGGTTCCACTGGATACATTGAGATAAAACTACAGTAGGATGGTTTTAGTACTTGACGGTTTTGCCAAGAAAAAACATTTATTTGATGGTATTTACGTTTCAGCTTGCATTATGACGATTAATATTATATTGTCAAATTTATATTCTTGGCATTGAAAACTAATATTGGAGTTTGATTACAAGGGCATCTCCGAACTAGAGATATTAATAGACAAGACATGTTTAAGATTAATTACATTATAAAGAAACTCCTCGTACACACCTATAACTAAAAAAAAAACAACTAAAACTAAAAAAATCTATACCTAAAGATATAAAATAAAAAATTTAATAATGAATGGTATTTCAATTTTTCCCAGTTTTTTTTTAATTGTGTGATAATTGGTGAAAAAGTGGGGGAAAAAATATTGGAATTAAAGAGTTCTAGCAAAAAATGTGCGATGTTGTAAGAAATGTGTTGTAACTTGTCAAACTTTTTACCGGAATTGTCCAAATATGTTAAGAGTACGTTTCACATGAGGGAGCAATGAAAGATTGCAGTACTGTTAGAGTTTCAACGCATTCTCAGACGGAATTGAGGGCCTAGCTTGATAATTTGCATAGAAAATGTTCATAGCGTTATCGAAAAAATTTTTGCATTAGATTTGTAAAGCGACCTATCAGGTGTAAACTACAACGGCAAATCTCGTACAAATAACGACAAATTTTGTCGATGACGCTACAAATACTTTCTCGTAATTTTTCGTGCTAGTTTCCAGTACTGTTTTCACAGCAAGCGTGCGTTCAAACACATAGGCATTACTGCACTGTCATACTGTGAGTAGATTGCAGAGATAATTAATAAATTAGTAGTCTATTTGTAGCATTACACTCTATTTTATGTAAAAATAATGGTAGGTATAAATATTTAATAGTAAAATTCTCACTGCAGTGGAGTGCTTGTTGTGCCCTCGTGTGAAACTAGCTTGAGTACTGTTGCAGGCGGTTTAACCGTCGTTGCTTTCACCGTTAACAGCGGATTGTGCTGTATCATTTTATATCTTCATGTAACACCTCTCCGAGCATCGACTATAATCTCTTTTAAACATAGCTCAGCAAAACAGTTAAGTGTCACTGGAACTCACTAGAACTAATTTGTAATTTACTGAGACTAATAAGCATTGCTTTAAGAATGCGATAGCCTACTCCGTTGATTTTTATAATATTTTCCTCGTCGTCAAATAAATTGTGTTATTTTAAAAGCAAATCGAAAGTGTATTTTTTGTTTTGTCATTTCTAAGTCGCATAATTAGCTATATATATATATTCTATTACTTACTAGCGGTTGACCGCGACGTCAGTGTGAAATTAAAAAAAAAACGTTAGCCTACGTTTACTTACTTTCCAGTTCAAATCCCATCAAAATTCGGTCCAACCATTTCGGTGATTATCCCAGACAAAAGCGGATTTGAGGACAGATTATTTTTTTCTCTATATTACATGCAGACATTCTAATTTAATTTTATTTATATTATTTTTTATAATATTATATATATTATATGTTATCTGTTACGTAATTGTGAAGTTACACTGATTACTACTTTTTCACGATAATGATCAATTAAAATTAAGTAAAAATAAGTTTAATAAAACTGTGTAAAAAAAAATCTACATCATTCTAATAATCTACGTCTAAATAACTTTCAGATGCTTGGATATGAAACAATTTATATGAATTTAGTCGGATAGTATGATAAAGGATTTCATAGAATACCAGAGTAGTCAATAGTCACGATTCTAGTTAAGTTTAATAGGGCCAGTGACCATATGGCGTACGGAATAGGTCAAACCGATACTAGTACAGTTAACATACAGATGACAGCGGGTGATTTATTAATAGCAGTTCTTATAGATAATACTCACAGATCTTTTAAAAATATTTTAGAAAAATGAACATTTTTTAATTATGTTTTAAATGTACAAATTTGAAGTTTGTTGATATATAAAATAAAAAAATAAAAATCATTTAATTCAGACCAATTATAAGTCCATATATTGTTAGTAGAGTAATACTTATAACTATGTTAGTAAAATTAAAATTAACAAAATTATTAAAACATTTAATTCAAAAATCTGCGTTGATTTGATATATGCATTGAAACAAAAAAAACATATAAATATATCCAACAGAAGTATATTAATATTTTAACCATATCAATTTAGATATTAGTTTTGAATGCTAGATAATTTTTTTGTATTCAATATTTTAGATTGTTTTAAAGACCGAGTTGCACGGATCAGTAACTTTCTTTCGGCATAGTCACTATAATATTATCGTAATAATTTTATAAAGATCAACCTAGAAGAGTTTGGCGGATCGCCAGACGTACCAAAGATCCGACGTCGTAATCCCACGCATTGCTGAAAATATCAGCCGTTTCCTTGATTTGAAACAAGCTAATCGTTATATTTACAAAAATTAACGATACAGACGTCGAACGATTCGTTAAGGATGTGACATGTGATTCAATCATTCAGCCGTGGAATTTTATATGTAAACTAGATGAAATTTTTTCTTTCATCTACTCAACTCCTGACATTAATGACACGCAATAAACAAAATAAGCGAAATTGCCTCATCCGTTTACTTGTGAAGCAAAGACCAAAGAAAATTGAGAGTAATTTTTATACTGGATTTGCAATACCATTTCGAAACTTTAATTTACACAAGTACATCTGTCACATATCAACGAGATCAGTCAAACCATTTTGAAGATACGTAATTAAACATCAATCAATTCAAACTTTCAATGTATAATATTGGTAAGAAGTAACATATTAAAGTATATTAATTATTGTAAAATCCCAAATCTCACTATAATAGTATTTTTATGACCTTGACCTAAAATAGTATAATACTTATGAGTCATAAAATAAATGTCATTAATTTCATATTGTCAAGGGTTAATTAATTAGTTGTTTAGGGACGATGACATCTGAAACCGGTCGTATTGGCAGCGTGGCTGAGGAGACCGGTTCGTACGGTGAAAAATTACATACTACTCCTGATTTGTAGCACAAGCACCGTAATAGCGAAACCGACTTACCTCATAACATTCCTACAACTCGTATGTACAAATCGGTTTTGTTGATTAATTAAATAGGTCTGCTGGTAAACGGATAGAGTACTTTATTGCAATCGCGGAGATTAAGATTGGATTCCTGTTACGTTTTTG
The DNA here is from genome assembly GCA_026167825.1 of Papilio polyxenes. Lineage (NCBI taxonomy): Eukaryota > Metazoa > Arthropoda > Insecta > Lepidoptera > Papilionidae > Papilio > Papilio polyxenes. The sequence goes on along the minus strand of JAOPJD010000025.1, from coordinate 7,955,328 downwards.
TTTTTGTGCTTGGTTTTTGGAATAATGTAGAACTAATAGAATATTTTAAAGACAGATCCAATTAGTCCCAAGTCTAGTCCTATTCAAGATATTTTTTTGTTATGGAGTATTTATTTTATTATACGATCTAGTTTAAGAAATGTCAAAGCTTTTGATTTATAATAATATATAACATATTTATTGATTTAATGATAGTAGTTTATCAGTTTGTCATAACATAAATAATTTTTATTTGAAATGTTGATAAAATAAGATGTTTGAAATTAAAAATGAATGATTCACTAAAATGGCGATTGTAACAAGATCCGAGTGTGTACACTAAAATAGCCGCGCGAAAGAGCTCGGCCGTCTCGTCACTGTATTCTGTAATGACTCACGCGCTCCCCAATCCGGATCGCAGTGTAGCAGGAGTGGAGCTTACTGCCTCACCGCCTCGCCGCCTCGCCAAACTATTTAGATGCGCATGCTTTCCTTTACCACACATTGAAATACTATTTATCAACATTCTAGCTATGCTTTATTGAAATAAACTTCGTTATTGCCATATATTTAATCTGTTAGCCTTTAAAAATAATTTTTGTATTACACGTTTTTTTGGATAGCCATTTTTCATAGTTTGTTATACGATGGCGCTATATAAGTTCTCTCTTCTTGTTTCAGTGGAGAGCGCCGGTGATCGCATCCCCATAACTGGAGGCAGACCCGGAGAGCCATCTCCGCCGATTTTTGAACAAATATTTAAAAATGCCAGATTCGCCCAAGGCGGCAATGCAAAGTTCGAAGGCAAGCTTAGAGGTAATCCTACACCAGTAGTATCGTGGACCAGAAAGAAGGCACCGCTAGTGGAATGCAATAAGTATAGTATGAATTATAACGAACAGACCGGGGATGTCTCGTTGCTTATCAAGCAGATTGGTCCCGGCGATGAAGGCGAGTACACGTGTACCGCACGGAATCAATACGGCGAGGCAATCTGCTCTGTATACATCCAACCGGAGGGTGTTCCAGTTCCAGCGCATCAGGCTTCGCAACAACAAAGCTATCGCCATGTCAGCGAGAGTGTCGAGCACAAGTCTTATGGCACACACGGGTATTCCTCAGAACAATCCCGCCAGACTCAAAAAGTGGCTTACACAAATGGCACAGACTTCTCTTCGATCGAAGATTTCAAAGTTGATACATTTGAGTACAGGCTGTTAAGAGAAGTCTCATTCCGAGAATCGATTACACGGCGATATGTTGGAGAGAGTGATATTCATATTAATACTGAAATCGACAAATCTTTAGGCGGAGTCTCACCGCCAAAAATAGGACAGAAACCAAGGAATTCAAAACTGCAAGTTGGAACTGACGCTCAATTCCAGGTACAACTGTCAGGCAATCCACGACCAAGAGTGACTTGGTTCAGAAATGGTCAGAGAATAACTAATTCTAACAAACATGAAATAATTACAACTAATACTCACACAACGCTTAGGGTGAGAAATATTCAGAAGTCTGATGCAGGACACTACACATTACTTGCCGAAAACCCTAATGGATGCATTGTCACGTCAGCGTACCTTGCGGTCGAGTCTCCCACAGAAACTTATGTACAGGATCAAAAAGCACAGTATGTTATTGATAGTCAAAAATCTGCGACAGAAGAAAGTATAGAAATTACCGAAAAAGCTCTTGCTCCGCAATTTGTAAGAGTCTGCCAAGATCGTGATGTAACAGAAGGCAAGATGACGCGATTCGATTGCCGCGTCACTGGCAGACCTTACCCAGAAGTCACGTGGTTCATTAACGATAGACAAATACGAGACGATTATAATCATAAGATTTTAGTGAACGAATCTGGAAATCACGCTCTTATGATTACAAATGTCGATCTTAGTGATAGTGGTGTAGTTACGTGTGTAGCGCGGAACAAATCCGGTGAAACATCTTTTCAATGCAGACTTAATGTAATTGAAAAAGAACAAGTAGTGGCGCCCAAATTTGTGGAAAGATTCACCACATTGAGTGTTCGCGAGGGCGAGCCAGTTGTACTTAACGCGCGAGCTGTCGGCACACCTACACCACGCATCACTTGGCAGAAGGATGGCGTAGCTATTATACCCAATGCAGAGTTACGAATTAATACCGACGGTGGGGCCTCGACACTGGACATTCCTCGAGCTAAGGCGTCGGATGCGGCATGGTATCAGTGTACGGCCCAGAATGTCGCAGGCTCCACCGCTACTCGGGCTAGGCTCTACGTTGAAGTGCCGAAAGAGCCTCCGCCAGAGCAAAAACGCTTACACTTACCGCGACCGACAAAAATTATTGACCCAGAGTAAGTAAACATACTTTGCTTATTTAGTTATTACAATATTTATATTGTTAAAAAAATTAAAAATAACAAAATGTTTCAGACCTGCGCCTGGACCCGAAATAATATATTTGAGACACGTGGAAAGAGCACGCCCATACATTCCCCCAGGCGAAGAAGACAGAGTTTATCCGCCACCGCAGTTTATAATACCTCTTAAGAGTGTAACGCAGATGGAAGGCGGAAAAATTCACTTTGAAACAAGAATAGAGCCTGTGGGCGATCCTTCCATGAAAATTGAATGGTTAAGGAACGGACAAAGTATAGAAGCTAGTAAGTATTGTCATTAAATACATATAATTCAATTCAATTATACATATCCTTTTTTGATATCTTTATTCGATTTTTCAAGAACCTCTCACAATAAGAGATAAAACGCAATAAAACAAAATAATTATTATATAACTGGAATTTCATTATACCATTTCACATTCATACTTCATTTTGCAGGTTCTAGGTTTACGTCAGTATTTCGATTTGGATATATATCTTTGGATATGCTCAGTCTTAACATTCAAGATAGCGGGGAATATACATGCCGAGCTGTCAGTGCCACTGGTGTAGCTGAAACTAAAGCAATGCTTCACGTTACGCCAAGGGCAACCATTGAAAGGACAAGTCAACATCCAGAAAGTTTGCAATACATACAACAGCTGGAAGATTACTCAAAATACCAGCACCAAGAATCTATTGAAGAACAAATTTCTCAAAGGCCGCAGTTTATTAGGCCTTTGCAAGATCTTGGCGAGCTTCAAGAAGGCAGAAACGCTCATTTTGAAGCGCAGCTTACTCCAGTTAGTGATCCTACTATGAGAGTTGAATGGTACAAAGATGGCAAACCAATCACAGCCAGCTCGCGAATCACGTCAATCTTCAACTTCGGTTACGTCTCCCTTAACATCATGCACCTACGGGCTGAAGATGCAGGTTCGTATACAGTGAGGGCTGTGAATAAACTTGGCGAAGCCATCAGTACAGCAACTATCAGGGTAGCAGCAAGAAGTACCGTTACTGCAGATCTCGGCATCCCAGAGCAAAGAAGATATATCGAAAAGACTGAACAGTTGGAAGCGTATCAACAACAACAACATCAGAAATATTATCAGGAAGTACCGGAAAGTACCCAAAGACCAGAATTCAAGACTCCAATAAAAGATCAAATAAATGTGAAGGAAGGTGGATTTGCTCATTTTGAAGCTCGTTTAGAACCAGTAGGCGATTCTACATTAAAAGTGGAATGGTTAAAAGATGGACGCCCTGTTGAAGCAAGTTCAAGAATAACTACATTCTTCAACTTCGGATATGTTGCGTTAACTATTAAATCAGTGACAATACATGACGCTGGTCACTATACATGTAGAGCGTATAATGCACTCGGTCAAGCGACTACAAGTGCTAATCTCACCATAATAACAAAGAAAGATATAATAGCAGAATCTCAACATCCTGGAGGCTTAGAAAAAATTCAATACTTGGAAGATTCTAGCAAATACTCAAGACGCACGGAAGAAGAGACACAAATTAAGCAAAAGCCTCGATTTTTGGGTCCATTAAAAGGCACTAATAAAATAGTAGAAGGCCAGAGTGCTCACTTTGAAGCGAGAGTAGAGCCTCAGAGCGATTTGTCCATGACTGTGGAATGGTACTTTAATGGAAAATTAATTAAATCTGCTAATCGCATACAAACTTATCATGATTTTGGATATGTTGCTTTAGACATTGCTGGAGTTAGGTCAGAAGATACTGGAGTTTATACTGTTGTAGCGCGTAATGCTACCGGTGAAGCACAGTTAAGTGCATCGATGACTGTCGAAAGTGAGTATTTCTTTTTAAATATCGCTTTATAAGCAAAATGTATATGATAAATTAATTTATGTATATGTCCCTTCATTTTTTTATTAATTTGTCTGTTCTTTCAGCCCGATCGAGCATCGATACATCAAGTATTCATCGCGGATTGTATGAAAAGACTAGACAAATGGAGGAATCTAAATTCGTGGAGCCAATGTATCATATTGAGGAAATTTCTAAATCAAAACCAGTCTTTGTTCAACCATTGTCAGACCCACAACCGATATCTGAAGGTAAAAATATTCACTTGGAGTGCCGCTTAGAACCCATGGGCGATCCAACTATGAGGGTTGAATGGTTCCACAATGGAAGAGCAGTTACAGTTGGATCACGTTTCAGAACATATTATGATTTCGGTTTCGTAGCTCTAGATATTATTCACGCTACATCAGCTGATTCAGGAGAATACACGGTGAGAGCCGTTAATCACTTGGGTTCGGCACACACTTCCGCAATGGTTCGTGTAATAGAGAGATCAGATGTACTTACAGACACACAAAATGAACAAGCCATTGAACAAATCCAACAACTAGAGGATTCTGCTCGCAGAACTAAACAAACACAAGAAGATATCACTGTAATGCAAGCTCCACACTTTTCTCGGGCGTTACATAACATTGAAATCATTGAAGGAACTAATGTTCATTTAGAATGCAGGTTACAACCTGTCGGTGACCCAACTATGAGAGTTGAGTGGTTCTGTAATGGTAGGCCAATTAAAACGGGACATAGGTTTAGGCCCGCCTATGAATTTGATTATGTAGCTCTCGATCTCTTAAGTGTTTATCCCGAAGATTCAGGTGTGTACACTTGCCAAGCGACAAATCAATTAGGCGAAGCAGTAACTTCATGTGCTTTGCGTGTATTAGCTAAGAAAGACTTAATTTTCGACTCTCAACATCCCTCTGGGTTAGAAAAAATTCAGTACCTGGAAGATGCTTCTCGTTATAAGAAATCTGAAGTGATCGATGAATCTTATAATATTAAGCCTCGCTTTGTTACAAAACCAAAGTCCATTGAAAACGTCAAAGAAGGACATCACGTACATTTCGAATGCAAACTTGAACCAGTAACAGATCCTAATTTGAAGGTCGAATGGTTTAAGAATGGTCAACCGGTAACCATAGGTCATAGGTTTAGGCCTATACATGATTTTGGATACGTAGCACTTGACATCATCGACTTGATCGCTGAGGACTCAGGAGTTTACACGTGCAGGGCAGTAAATCTCGTTGGAAGCGATGAAGTTAGTTGCAAATTAACTTGCCGTAGTACTGCCGATATTATTCGCGCTACTCAAAATGAGTCTGGTCTAGAACAGATACAAGTTTTGGAAGATCGCTCGAAATATTCAAGAACTGATGTAGTCGATGAAGTTACCACTCAGGCACCAATATTTACAACATCTCTTAAGAATGTTGAAATAAAGGAAGGACAACGCGCTCATTTCGAATGCCGCCTTATACCCGTTTCTGATTCAACAATGAAGGTTGAGTGGTATCACAATAACAAACCTTTGAAGAGTGGTTCAAGATTTACTGAGACAAATAACTTTGGGTTTGTAGCACTTGATATCATGTCGTGTTTACCAGAAGACTCAGGCACGTACAAATGTCGAGCTATCAATGCTTTAGGCGAGGCCGTCACTTCTGGCACCGCAATAGTGCATTCCAAGAAATCTATCTATTTAGAGTCACAACATGAAGGTGCTCTTCCTAGATTAAATCAATTAGAAACATCTAGACATCAAAAATCTACCGTACAAGAAGAATTTACAACTCAAGCACCCGTTTTTACCACACCTATGAGAGATATCAGGGTTGCAGAAAACCAGGCTGTACACTTTGAAGCTCGTCTTATTCCTGTTGGTGATCCTAAACTACGTGTTGAATGGTTGAGGAATGGTGTACCCATAACAGCCTGTAAGTTTTAATAAATTTCCGCTTAAATATGATTTCATACTAAATTATTTAATTTGAAATTTATATTAATAAAAATTTTGCTTTTCAGCTAATCGCATAACGACAATGCACGATTTTGGATATGTTGCGCTGAACATGAAATATGTGAACCCAGAAGATTCTGGTACATACACTTGCCGAGCTATTAATGACTTAGGAGAAGCTGTGACCTCTTCCACACTCTTTGTACAATGTAAGTAAATAAATAATGACATTATTAATTCTTAAAAAGTTTATTGGTCGACATTTCACAATTTTATGGATGTTCATTTCTAGCTAAAGCATCGCTTCAACTTGAATCGCAACACGAGAGTGCATTAGAGAAAATTCAACAATTGGAAGATTCTTCTCGTTACCAACGCAGAGAGGATGTGGAAGTTGCAGTCAACCAAGCACCTCGATTCGTTACTCATTTGAATGGACCAACAAAACTGATTGAAGGTCAAAGTGCTCACTATGAATGTCGTATTGAACCCTATCCAGATCCTAATATGCGGGTAGAATGGTATTTCAATGGGAAGGTCCTACAAAGCGGTCATCGCTACCGCACAGCAAATGATTTCGGTTTTGCGGCGCTTGATATACTCACAGTTTATGGAGAAGACTCTGGTGAATACACCTGTAAAGTTATCAATAATTTAGGTCAAGCCGTATCATCAATTAAGTTAAATGTTCAATGTAAGTTAATTTCATTAATTATTTATTCCAATATTTTTTATTCCAATATCTTACTCTTGAAGAAAAAAAAATAACTTGATGTTTTTTTATAGCTAAAGAATCAATTATACGAGAAACGCAACATGAAAGTGCACTTGAAAAAATACAATATTTAGAAGACGAGAGCAGATACAAGCGTGTCACTCACGACGAGAGTTTCATTGCTGAAAAGCCCCAATTTGGTAAACCAATTAAAAATGCTGAGGTTCCAGAAGGTCAACCAGTACATTTAGAAGCCACTCTAACACCGGTTAATGATCCAACAATGCGAGTTGAATGGTACTGTAATGGAAAACCAATTCAACAGGGACATAGATTTAAAACAACATATGACTTTGGATACGTGGCTTTGGATATTTTGTATGCTTATGCTGAAGACACTGGCACATACATGTGTAAAGCTACCAATGCCGTGGGTGAAGCAGTTACAACAAGCTCTGTTAGAGTAAATGGTAAGTATTGAACATTCAAAAAAGAAACTCGTGTTTTAGAAATCACCGCCTTAATTAATTTGTAGCTTAAGTTATCGATTTTTTTTAAATGAACACTGTGTAATTTTAGCTAAGAAGTCATTGTATTTGGATACTATGGATGAGCAGAGACTTAAAAAGATTCAAGAACTCGAAAAATACGAAAGACCAAAGCCAGTAGAGGAGGAACAGCCTGGTCAAAGACCTGTCTTCTTGACAGCTTTAACAAGCCTAGAGAACCTTAAAGAAGGTGAACGGGCTCATTTCGAATGCAGAGTTGAACCGATCAATGATCCTGATCTCAAGATTGAATGGTTCCTCAATGGACAAAAAATTAAAACTGGCCATAGATTTAGAACGACACATGATTTTGGTTATGTTGCTTTGGATATATTATACACATATAGCGAAGATTCTGGAACATATATGTGTAAAGCAACAAACAAACTTGGTGAGGCAGTTAATACCTGCACGTTGAAGGTAGCAGGTAAGATATTATTTTATTAATAGATATGAAATGCATTATTTAATTCATTCCTTTGCTATTTTTATTACTTCATTTTTGTTGTCGTTATTTCAGGGCACAGGAACATCATTTTGGACACTCAACATCCTAACGGCCTAGAGAAAATAAGGCAGCTTGAAGCTCAAGGGCATCCTTCTAGAATTGAAGTAGAAGAACCTAAAATTTCTCCACCTCGTTTTGTCACAGAGCTACGAGGAACAACTCATGTTTATGAAGGTCAAACTGCTCATTTCGAATGTCAGGTTGAGCCAGTCCATGATCCCAATCTAAGAATCGAATTTTATCATAATGGAAAAGCCCTGCAATCTGCTTCTAGATTCCATATCACTTTTGATTTTGGTTATGTGTCACTGGATATTCAACATTGCGTACCGGAAGACGCCGGAGAGTATTCTGTCAAAGCTATTAATGCTTTGGGACAGTGTACGTCCGCCATATCTATGACTGTAACCGCAAAAGGTAGTATCATATCGGAATCTCAACGTCCCGAAGGATTAGAGAAGATTAAGGAATTAGAGTCTGCAGAACCATTCAAACGTCCTGATATCCCTGAACCGGTTACTCGGCAGCGACCTGTGTTTACTCAACCACTTCAAAACATCGACAACATACAAGAAGGACAAACAGCCCACTTCGACTGCAGACTTATTCCAGTTGGTGATCCAACACTCAAAGTTGAATGGTTCCGTAATGAGAAGCTTATTGAGGATAGCTCAAGAATTACAAAGACTCATGATTTTGGTTACGTGTCTATGACTATAACTCATGTGCGTGATGAAGACGAAGGTGTCTATATGTGCCGAGCGTCCAACTTGTTGGGAGAAGCAGTTACAACTGCCGCTATGAGGATTAAAAGTAAGTACAAAATAAGATTTAAAAGAATATTGTTCACTTTTATCCTTCTATACATATAAAATGGTTTGGTGTATTCTTAATGTTTTAATGATTATTTTTTAAATAACAGCTAAAGCAGCCATTCAAATGGAAACACAGCACCCCGAAGGAATGAAGAAAATACAGAGGTTGGAGGAACCTCAAGCTAAGAAACAAGAAGAACCAGAACGTGAATTTGAGAAACCTATATTTACACAAGTACTTACCGGCCCTTCAGAACTTTGGGAGGGTCAACATGCTCATTATGAAGCACGTGTTGTACCTGTAGGTGATCCAAGCATGCGATTTGAATGGTACATTAACGGAGTGGAACTTAAGATGGGTAAGCTATTCTTCTAATTAATTATATTAAATAAAATCTTTCGTAAATTTAACATGAACTTAAAATACGGTAAATGTTTTTAGGTTCAAGATTCCGCACTACACATGACTTCGGCTTCATCACTTTAGATATAAATTCAGTGGTTGCTGAAGATGCTGGCTTGTACATGTGCAAAGCAATTAATAGAGCTGGCAGTACAGTATCTTCAACGTCACTCAAGGTGAAAACAAAATCTACAATTGTTGATCAGGCTATGAGACCTGAAGCATGGGAGAAGATACAACTGAAAGAAGCAGCTATGAATAAAGTGCCTGAAATGTTTATTGATACAGGAGTACAACAGGCGCCTATTTTCACTACCCATTTGCAAAGTTATGACAAACTTGTCGAAGGACAACATGTGCATTTAGAAGCTCAAGTAGAACCACGAACTGATCCGAAATTGAGAATTGAGTGGTTTAAGAATGGCGTTTCTTTAACTACCGGATCTAGAATAAAGAGCACATTTGACTTTGGCTTGGTTACTCTTTCTATTAATTCCTTGAGGATTGACGATTCTGGGATTTACACATGTAAAGCCACTAATCTCATGGGCGAAGCAGTATCAACAGCATCTCTTAAAATCGAAGACAGACATTGGTTACTTGGCGAGTCTCTTCATCCAGAATCATTGGATAGAATCGGAGCATTGGAACAACCTAAACCGGCAAAGCCCGAATCTCCAGAACCTGTGTATGAAACACCGGTATTTATATCTCATTTGAATAACATTATCTGCAAAGAAGGCGATAACATTCATTTTGAATGCAATGTAGAACCATCGAGAGACCCTACTCTTAAAGTAGAATGGTTCTTTAACAACAAGCCTCTACCATCAGGAACAAGATACAAGAGCACTCATGATTTTAGTTACGTGGCTTTAGACATAACGCACACTTACGAAGAAGATTCTGGAATTTATACTTGCAAAGCCACCAATTCTAAGGGCTCAGCAACTACTTCAGGTTCCTTAAGATGTACTGGTGATAAACATATTTACTTCGATACACAACATCCTCAAGGCAAGGCAGGTCTTGAGGCGGTTGAGCAAGCTGAAGAGGCTAGGCTTGCCAAAGGTAGAAGACCGTCGTTGCCTGACACTGAATATCCTGCTCCAGAATGGATAGTTCCTATATCTCCGGAAAACAATTTAGTTGAAGGCCAAGCCCTACATTTCGAAGGCCAAGTTGAACCGAAAAATGATCCTAACTTAAAATTGGAGTGGTATTTCAATGGAAAAGTTTTAGAGCAAGGTTCAAGATTTAAACTGACGAATGATTTTGGATTTGTAACTTTAGACTTAATTGATGTTTATGAAAGAGACAGTGGTATATACACGTGTAAAGCTTACAATAAAAAGGGTGAGGCATTCACTTCTTCCACCGTATATTGCACAAGCAAGGAAAACCTTATTTGGAAAACTCAGCATCCTAAAGGCGCCGAGGGATTGGAGAAGATTCAAAATCTCGAAGATTCTCTTCACAAAGAACCAAGTGCCAAGCCAGACGACGATACTGGAAGACCGCCTGAATTCACAACAGTCTTCCAAGATATATTTGATATAAGCGAAGGTCAAATTGCACATTATGAAGCATCTCTCATCCCTACCGGAGATCAAAGTATGGTCATCGAATGGTTCTATAATGGAAAATCTATTGAAGCGAGTCATCGAATCCGCACTGTTTATGCATTTGGAATGGTCGTTCTAGAAATACTCGGAACAAAAGAGTCGGACTCCGGAACATATTCTTGCCGAGCAACCAACAAATGGGGTCAAGCTGAAATTAGTTGCAAATTGGTATGTGTTGATAAAAGCAAAGGTCAAAAGCCCCGCTTTACAACACACATACAGAGCATTGACGGTCTTAAAGATGGTCAATCAGCTCATTTCGAGTGTACCGTTGTACCGGTTGATGATCCGGATATGAAGATAGAGTGGTACCACAATGGGCAGCCTTTGCGCCATTCAACCAGAATAAAAACAGTTTCAGATTTCGGATTTGTTGTTCTGGATATATCATATACCCAAAATCACGATACAGGTGAATATGTTTGTCGAGCATACAACAAATACGGTGAAGACTTCACTAAAGCTACAATCACGTGCTACGGTAAAGGAGGAGTTTACCTGGACAGCTTACAGCCCGATTCATTGGCTAAGATTAGAGAGCTTGAAAGTCTCCAAGGAGCTCAACAACAAACTCCTGCTCCAGCATCTGCGGAGCCACCCAAGTTTATCACACAAATAGAAGACATAACAAAATTGGTCGAAGGCCAAAGCGCTCACTTCGAGGCGAGATTAATTCCTGTGGACGATCCTGATCTGAAAGTAGAATGGTACTATAATGGTAAGAAGTTACCGCACGGCCATCGGTATAGAACTTTCCACGATTTTGGAATCGTGATCTTAGACATTTTGTATTGCTATGAAGAAAATTCCGGAGTATATGAATGTATTGCCACCAATAAGCTGGGACGAGATTCTACGAAAGCGACACTAAAGTGTACCTCAAAGGAGAATTTGATCTTGGACTCGCAACTACCGCGGGTAAGTACATATTGTATAAATAAAACTTAATAGTCAAAAACTATCTTTTCAATTCAATCTTTAAATATTACCGTATTTTTTTTTAGGAAAAACGAAGTTTTTTTTTTAATATACCTGCTCGTTATAATCATAAAGCTTTAATTTTAAAATACGAGGGGAGGTCCAAAAGTTCGCGGAATGAAAGGGTTGTCAATGAAATATAACAATAAATTTATTTTTCCTTTTC
>JAOPJD010000025.1:7929159-7943318 GCA_026167825.1 Papilio polyxenes | reverse complement strand
AGTATGACACTAAGCGAGCTACCCTATCCCCACTCCATCCCCTCCATTCCGCGAACTTTTGGACCTCCCCTCGTAAAGTGTAACTTATCATAATATTTTTTAAATCGATTTATGGAATGTTAAACATAAAATAATGTAAATAATTTTATCCAGGGCATGGAAGGAGGGTTAGAAAAACTGCAAACACTGGAGGATTCAATGATACGCAGGAAAGAAACAACGGTTGATGAAGAAAGAGGAAAGGCGCCTGTATTTACAGTACCACTGTCCAATATTGAAAACCTAAGAGAAGGAGAGAACGCTCACTTCGAAGCACGTCTCACACCAACTGATGATCCAAATTTGAAGGTAAGATAAATACAATCTTGTGCCTATTTTAGCGTTAAATTTTATTTACGTTATTTAATTTGGTGTATAAATATTAACGTTCCTAATTTGCATACTCATAGTACTTTTTATTTACAATTCAGGTGGAATGGTATTGGAATGGTAAATCTCTAAAAGCCGGTTCAAGGTTTAGAACATTCTGTGACTTTGGTTTTGTTATTCTTGAGATATCACCAACTTATCCCGAAGATTCTGGTGAATATTTATGCAGGGCGGTCAACAATTACGGCGAAGCTGTTACGACCGCTACTATGAAAGTTCAAGGAAAGAGGAACATTATTCTTGATTCACAACTACCTAAAGGAATGGAAGGCACCATTGATAAAATTGCTGCTCTTGAAGGATACACTGGTACTGTTGACTCTTTAACACCAGAAGCGGAGAGCGGTAATCCACCAGAATTTATTACTACGCCGTCTGATCTTATTTTGTCAGAGAATTCTTCGGCTCACTTTGAATGTCGTCTAATTCCTGTCAATGACTCAAGCATGAGAGTTGAATGGTTCCATAATGGAAAAGCGCTCTTAACGGGCTCAAGAGTAAAAACTATTAACGATTTTGGATTCGTTATATTAGAAATTGGTGGAGTTTATCAACGCGATGCTGGACTTTACACCTGCAAAGCTACTAACAAACATGGAGAGGCCACCGTATCCTGCAAACTTCAAGTGAAAGGCCGACAGGGGATAATACTCGAACCACAACTTCCATCCCACTTTAAGTCGGGAACAGAGAGCATTCAAAAATTAGAAGAAACATTGTACAAACGTGAAGAAATCACTATCGAGGATGAAAAACCTAACCCGCCAAGGTTTACAGTTGAAATTAAAGATAACCTCGATGTTCCCGAAGGCGGGCCGATACACTTCGATTGCAGAGTCGAACCTGTAGGTGATCCTACAATGAGAATTGATTGGTTCCACAACGGTAAACCATTTGCGACTGGCTCTAGAGTCCATATGCTAAATGACTTTGGTTTCGTCGCTCTTGATATTGATTATATTTACGCTCGTGACGCAGGAGAGTATACTTGCCGAGCTACCAACAAATGGGGATCAGCAACAACAACTGCTAAGATAACATGCAGTACGAAACGAGACATTGTACTAGAATCCCAGTTACCTCAAGGTATGAGTGGCGAGAAAATTAAGGAATTGGAAAGAGGTCGTATTAGTGACGTGCCTAAAGAGGAACCTCTTATTAACTCTCCACCAAGATTCATAACACAAATACAATCTCATACTGTTGAGGAATCTGAATCCATACGCTTTGAATGCCGTGTAGAACCTAAGGAAGATCCGAAATTACGTATCGAGTGGTACAGAAATGGAAAACTGTTGCCATCTGGTCATAGATTCCGCACTGTGTACGACATGGGCTTTGTATCGCTCGATATCTTGTATGTATACGCTGAGGACTCTGGCGAATACGTTTGCCGCGCGGTCAACGACTTCGGCGAAGATACAACTAAAGCAACTGTGTCATGCAAAAGTTTGTATCTATTTCTATTTAATTATTCATACACAATTTATATTAAATTGTTATTAATTGCTAAATTGTCTCTCACCACAGGCCTACCCGACATTATTCTGCAAAATCAAGTACCTAGGGGTATGAAGAAGTCCGAAGCTTTAACGCAAATGGAAGCAACAATCAAAAAGTACACATCTGAAGTCTTTTTGACGGAGGACGATCTTTACGATGCCGATAAGAAACAACCACCGCGTTTTGTCACTCAAATTCAGAGTCAAACAACATTGGTTGAAATGGAATCAACCAAATTCGAATGTCAATTGGCACCAGTTGGAGATCCTAATATGAAAGTTGAATGGTTCTTCAATGGAAAACCGCTACTACACAGTAAGATATTATTGTACCTATACAAGATTTTATAAATATTAATTCCCTTGAAATACTTAAAAATTACTAATGTGATTATTTTTAGAAAATCGCTTTACACCCATCTACGATTTTGGTTATGTTGCAATGAACTTCGGGTGGGTTTACCCCGAGGATAGTGGAGAGTACCTTTGCCGCGCAACTAATTTGTATGGTATGGACGAAACTAGGGCTGTAATTAAAACGGCCGGTAAACCCGGAATTGTCTACGACTCACAATTACCCAAACATATGAAGAGTATTGAGAAGATTCGTGAAATGGAAGCATCGTGGCAGGTGTAAGTATTTCAATAACATATCTGCTATTTTATATCAACTGATTTAATTTAATATTTATAATTTTAAAACGCGATCTTCTGAGCTGTACAAAGCTTTAAATAATTGCAGTGAGCTATATTTTTTTGTTATCAGAGCACCAGAACAGAAAGTGGAAGAGACTAAAGAGCGTTGTGCGCCTGTTTTCGTAAGTCGTCCCGAACCAGTGACTGTCGAAGAGGGCGAGTGGGCAAGATTCTGCTGCCGCGTCACCGGTCATCCTAAACCACGCGTCATGTGGTTGATCAATGGAAACACCATTGTTAATGTAAAAAATTTACTCATTTTGTGTTTATTACTTGTATGTTAACCTTATTGGTACTAAGTGATTTCATAATTGCAGGGTTCGAGATACAAACTAACGTACGACGGAATGTATCACTTCGATATACCTAAAACTAGACAATACGACACTGGTAAAATAGAGGTTATAGCTAGGAGCTCTGTCGGCGAGGCCGTGGCCACAACGGAATTAAAAGTGGTACCGAGACACGATGATTACAGAAGTGTTCTTAAAAATGCGCCAAGACGTAAGTACCTTCACACATCGTTATGTTGCGCATTGATTGATACTGACATAAGTATATTTAATAACCAAACATTATTTACATACTATTTACTCGTCATAAAAATGAAAAAAAAAAAAATTAGGTATTGATAAATAAAATTTTAACAAGGCAACGCTTTTGATATGCTGCTTTAACACGTTACTGATACACGCACACATCCACACACCGCTTAAGCACAAACAATAATCCCCTGCTTCCTTTTGTCCTCAACCTAACCTGTACTCTTCCGATGCTGTGCTGCTAAATCACCTGCTTCTACCGGCTTACCAGCAGTTATTATAGAAGGTATGTTGTGATATGAATAAAAATAAAATTAACAAAATCTATATTAACTAATCTATAATTTATACAAACAGCTTGGTACGACGAAACGACACAATATCAACGCACTGGTACTGAATTAGAGAAAACATTTGAAGAAAGGCAAGTGATGCAACGTCAAGGTGTTATTGATCATAGACCTGAATTAAAACCGAAAATCATCAAGGAACCAGAAACAGAATGGCAACAAACTGTTAAAAAGAAGAAGAGCGAAGAATATTACAACAAGCTTCAAGAACTGGAGAACGAACAAGTTGTTAAAGAAAGCAGAATGAGAGAATCCTCTCATCAATACGCTGTTCCTGGGGAAAAGGTTACAAGCAGCTCAGTGGCAAGATCAATGGCCCAAAAATATGAAGATAATTTGTAAGTAGCATCAAATTTCAACTACCAAGCGCTCATCCTGCCTTTAAATTTTAATGTTATTTATTTCTCGTTGTCTATTTTTCAGAAATAAAATAAAGTAAATATAGTATTCAAAGTTAATTTGATTTTAAATATTAGGGGATGTTTATCTCCCACTTTGGCATATATCGATCGTCGAATAAATAATATTTTTAAATTTATTATTACAAGCATAAAATATTTGCTACCATCACACTTGTTTATTTCATCTGCATAGCCTTGGAAAACTTTGTATATTCGGTGTAAAATGTTTTCATTAAAATATTTATTTTTGTTACAGAGAACAAACTGAAGAAGTAATAGAAAAACAAGTACAAAAGAAAACCTTTAAGCCAAGGATTCCAGAACCATCGGAATCTAGTGTTCACGGAAAGGAGGTGCATGTAGCCAAACAAAAACAAATTCAAAAGGAAGTTATCGGCGACACTGAAATCACCCGTAAGATTGTTTCAACGGAAACAACTGAAGTTGAACACAAGGGACAAATTCACGAACGGGTCGTTGAAGGGCCGGTAAAGCCTTGCACACCACCAGTTTTTACAAAGAAAATGCAACCATGCCGTGCGTTCGAGCATGAACAGGCCAGGTTTGAAGTTGAATTTGATGGAGATCCATTACCTACTATCAAATGGTACAGAGAAAACTTCCCAATTAAAAATTCTCCAGATTTCCAAATTCACACCTTCAGTACAAAGTCTATATTGATTATTCGACAAGTTTTCGTTGAAGATTCTGCTGTATTCGCGGCTGTAGCTGAAAATAGAGGCGGCACCGCTAAATGTAGCGCTAATTTGGTAGTTGAAGAACGTAGGCGCCAGACCAGAGGCGAAACTATACCTCCTAGTTTCACTTTAACAGCCCAAAATGTTAACGTCACGTCGGGCCAGTTGGTGCGATTCGACACTAAAGTTACTGGAACTAAGCCAATAGATGTTTATTGGCTAAAGAACGGCAAGAAAGTTCAACCGGACATTAAAAATAAAATCCTAGAAGAAGACGGCACATACACGCTTCTTATCTTAGAAGCCTATCCGCAAGACTCGGGTAAATACGAATGCGTTGCGATCAATAACGCTGGCGAAGCAAGATGTGACGCCGAGTGTCTGGTAACTGCACCCGCTACCAAAGAAAAGCCAAAGCCGCAAACTAAGGTTGTTAATTCACCTCCAGAAATAATTGAACCTCTTAAAGACAGAGTGGTAACTGAAGGACAAGCTATTGAATTTGTATGTAAAATAGTTGGAAAACCAATTCCAACTGTCCAATGGTACAAGGGTGACAAATTGATAAAACCTTCGAAATACTTCCAAATGTCTAGAACTGCTGATGACTACACCTTGCGTATATCGGAAGCTTTCCCAGAAGACGAAGGCGATTACAGATGTGTCGCTTATAATTCCGCCGGAAGAGTTACTGTATCTGGTAAATTGAAGGTGATTCAGCCTGATCAAGCTGATAATCTGCCGACACTTACATCGCTACGTGACGTCACAGTTTACGAAGGAGAACCAGCGCAGTTCAAAACGCATATCACTAGCAAAATCAAACCAACTATTCAATGGCTTCGGGAAGGAGCACTCATTCCCGAGAATCCCGATTTTGAAGTAAGTATTACTGTAAATACGAAAAACTTATTATTTTTGTGCTAAAACTGCCATGAGTCATTAATGGCAGTAAATAAAATGGGTTCGCTAAGGACACAACCTCACAGAATATAGATAGTAACTAAATATAGACGTAAATTAAAGTGAGAGATTTTGTCTAAATACTTACTCTTTTTCCTTTTATTTACTATCTTCAGGCATTTTATATAGAAGCCTTTAACATAATGTTATTTTTTCGGGTGTTGGTGATGGCTAAGGACTACCAGTGGCAACTTAAACTTAGCACTAATGTATTAGTGTTCCAAACAACTTCAATGAGTATTTTTCTCTTATTTTCCAGATGATTCACGAGGGCAACAACGCTTACTTGGTCATCTATAACACTTACGAAGAAGACACTGGCACCTTCACGTGTCGCGCCACTACTGCCGCCGGCCAAGTTGAGACTTCGGCAAAACTAGTCGTCAAAAGTAAGACATAGATACAGGCAGCGAGCTCGCGTCGCGCACTTTAATCCATTAATTTAGTGTTTCTTTGTTTCATCTCTATACCTCAATGAGATCGGGTGAAAACTACTATCACATAGGACTACTAAGTTGACAAGCGAAATACAACATCATTTTACAATACTTCACACAATCGTAGCGGTTCCGCAGTAACGATTCCGCCCGCTTCCTAGTTTAGCGTCTAGT
Organism: Papilio polyxenes; assembly: GCA_026167825.1. Classification (NCBI taxonomy): domain Eukaryota; kingdom Metazoa; phylum Arthropoda; class Insecta; order Lepidoptera; family Papilionidae; genus Papilio; species Papilio polyxenes. The sequence continues at coordinate 7,937,126 of JAOPJD010000025.1, read as the reverse complement.
CGTGATTGTATGGCACATAGACTTCCGCGTACTTAGACATGTGTAGAGCATTGCGACCGATTCCAGTAGCCTCACGGCACGTCAGCTGCCCTAACGCGCGTATCAACACCAGTGACAGCGTCAACAGTACGCGTATTCTCTAACAATTTCATGGATTCGAATGTAAATTTAACTCCGTCAAATTTGCGCGAATTTCACGCATCTAACAATGCTGTATATATAAGCTTTTTGTGTAAACAGTCCTAGTAATTCGAGGAGACAAGCCACCGCTGGAATGTGGACATCGAGCGCCGAGACACGACCTCTGTTATACCTTCTGTATATACGTAACATGTGATTAACACGAACACAAATATTATACAGTTGTTTTTTTGTTTTGCTTTTACCGCTACGATGTCTACTAAATGTTTTCAATATTTAAGACATTTATGGTAAATCAATAAATAAAGAAAATAAACATATTCGTAAAATATATGCCGCGCTCCAGGGCAAATTATCAAATGTATTTTTCACCCAATACTCTTACATTAATTCAAGCTTGTGCTTAAATGATTTATTTCGCATTATTAACAAACAAATTTGGATTTAATGCTTTTGGTGTATAATTGAGATCGAATTTTTAAATGTATTGCAAATGGTCTCAGTTCTACTCGTACTTTATTTCTCGTTTCAAAATGCCTCATTCATTTTTTCAGTGTTTTTTACTTCATTATTAATTTCATTTAATTATAAAACGATCATGTACTTAACCGATTAATCCTCATCTCAAAAACAATATTAAATTTTGCCTATTAAATCATATAACATTACAATAAATATTAAATTAAGAGTTATCCAGCATGAGTGACTGTTTGTTGTAGCCGGTTAAGATATTTGCGGGTGAGGTTTTTGTCGCACTTAACACCATCAATGCTCATGGGAGGCAATAAAATTCGTCCTCAGAGCCCCCAATTGATTCTTATAATTGCCAATGCTACGCCCGCGCCGCACCGTACCTGTTTTTGTGAGCGCGATTTTAAGGTTATGTAAATTGAAAATTTGATGGTGCACTGGGCTGTGGATCGTTTTCGCGAGACGCAAACATAACCGTTAATTTTTACGTAAACAATCCCTAGTTCCGCTGTCAACTCTCCTATGACAAAGAAACATAAACTTGAGTTAGTCGCTCACATTTGCGACTAACCAATTAAATAAAGTACGCACGCATTTCTTGTCATGCCAGTTTCTATGTTTTGACAAACACTGCCGTTTTTGATGACCTAATGTTTTCTGCAAGTACAAATCCAAATTGAATGAGATTTATAGTTTAACTTTTCAGTAAACTTTAACTATGTTTTTTTTAAGTGCACGATATTGTTGAAATTAAATTGTGTTGTATGTTTCACCTAAATGTATTATTAGATATGACAGTTTTTATCACTTAATATTTCTAGTGCCTACCTATCCATATTTAATATATTTATGACACAAATTTTGTATGTTACCTTTATGTGAAAACTGTTGAATAAATGCTATGAATTAATGACCACTTTGCATTATTCTATACACTTGGTGACGAGTAATCCTCGTGTCCATTCCTAATACATGCAGACACATTCACAATGAATAACATTATGTAGTTTTAGTTTAGACGCATTCATATATCACAGTTCTTTTCTTTACAAATGCATTGCATTTCTTTAGCCCTTTTTATATGAGAAAAAGGTGACAATCGCTTAATATACACAACCAGTATTATCAAAATTTTACTTTTATTAAGCTAGATTTTTTTCTTTGCTACTGTTGTAACTAAACAGTTTATTAACTATTCTAATATAGTTTCTAATCACTTGCGAGTGATCCTTATTAACTAATTATTTTAATCATGATAAACTCACCAACCTTTTTTTACATGAAATTTATACTTCTATTGTATGTTTATGAGCTATGAGTAGTTATTAACATTTTTGACAAGTAAACAAGTAAAATTCACAATTAAATTCAAAATACACACTATGCTTTAGACGGCAATTTTTTTTTATATAATTAAAAATTACTTTTACACAACATCAAAAAGAAAATAGTTATTTTACGGAAACTATATTATATAACGAGGATCAAAGAAGCTAAGTCACATTTAGAATCTAAATGGAATGGTAAGTATTGGGAAGCTGAAATATTCTGCGTGTCCGGACATAAGTACAATTAGGTCATATGACGGTACGGCCAGAGTAGTGAGGAATTCTAAATATAAAACAGAGATATTTTCAAAATCTGCTCTTGTACAGCAAATGTGTGGAGTTAAATTTAATTAAGATATTTCATCAATGTTTTGAGTTTTAATGTAATAGTAAGAAACTAGGTGTTTATGAGAGAGAGAGAGATAAGTAAAGTATGAGTTTGGGTCCACATTCTTAGAATCTTCATAATAATAGAATAAGCGAATATTTGCCGTCAATATTGATCTCTATTATTTTGAATGATTATAGATAACACGTAAATACATAATAGTGGTATTTTAGTGCCTTATCACTCAGAGACAATTCTTGCTATTGGGTATTGAAGGCAAACAGACATAATTTTTTATCACATATTAATTTAGGTTGATATGGTTATAGGTACCAAAATCTCTACTAATAAATGTTAAGTAAGTAATTCTCGCCGTCTCTATGTATCTGTCTGTCTGGCGCGCTTTCACGGTAAAACTACTCAACCAATTCAAATAAAATTTGGCAAACAGATAGTCTAGTCTAGAGCCTGAGAAAGGTCATATTGTTACTTTTTAATGCGAAAAAGAATTGTAAGTGGATGAGAGGAGGAATGAAAAGTTGTTTGGAATTAACGTCATTTTTACAACTAGAAGGTTGAAACTTATTTTTTTAGGTTTATCATTTGTTACAAAAAAAAATACAATTAAAACAAATTATTTTTAAAATTACAATATGGAAATATGTATGATTTATGTGAATGTTTTGTAAGTTTAATATGTTTTCTTGTAATATAATAGAATAGAATTGTTGCAATAAATGACAGTATTTCATGCAGACGAAGTCACACAGCGAGTATCCTATAATATCTGATTTAATCATTAATTTATGAACAAGAAACTGGTAATTTAAACTCACTCATACTATATTTCAATTCCCGCGACAGTGTCATGGTTTCTTTAATGCTTTCTATCCTTTTAGATAACATAAAAAATTTGCGCGATATCAGCAAATTTTGTTTTTAAAAACTAGTTATTAATTGAGCTGAGCAGAACGTTTTAGGGAGCAGTTATATGTTTTCGAAGTGAAGGAAATGTCTATCGTTAATGTTTATTATTTTTATATATGTATTTACTATTTATATATATGTATGTTTTTAAAGGAAGCAAAAAAAGTATATTCTTATTTGGAGTCGTAGGTGTACGGTCTGTCTTATTTCTTGTACTTTTACGTGAATTTTTCAAAATCGTATAATCTCCATAATTTATCGGGATTCACTTACTACGTGTGTTGACGGCTTTATAAATATCCTATTGATAAAAATATTTGAATATTTACTGTCAGACATACTTGTAAGAATTAATGTTCTTCGTATTAGTAGAGTATAGAAGAAAGTAGTGGATCAGTAAGATAATCTCGTCAGTAAAATTGACTTAGACACATTGTTTGAGAAGTATGACTCGAATAACAGGATAAAATAGTGCAAAGAAACATTGTAGCTTAGAAGAGGACGGACAAATTAGATTCAAAAAAGTATATTCAATTACAACGTAAAAGTTTCAAAGGTTCTGTTAAGACGATGAAAGGATGAACGAATGAAGAACGTCATCTATAGTACTAATCTTAGGGTTTTAGTGATTGAACTGAGACCGCCTAAATCTATCACAAACTATATGAAGACGGTGTTAACATTAGTAACCGATGAACATGTATGTGCGGTACTATGAATTTAGAAAAAACATAAATTTTTTGTTATAGATTTTGCCACAGAGGTGTCATCAAATAATTTTGACTTTGTGATTATTGGAAACATTTCGTAGCGTGCGGATTATTCGTGTTCGCTTGTTCTATGATACCTATTTCAAACTTTTCGAAGAGCATAATGAATTTTTCGATCAGTGGCGTGCCTAAAATATTTAGTGCTATTGGTTCGCCATCCTTGCCATATTGTGTAACATCATTAAAAAATTAACAATTGGGAGAAATGTAGAACAGTACCATATTATTATTATCCGACTGACTAAGAGGGTAATGTTTTTTAATTGTTTTTTTTTATGAATGTGAGTTTGAATGTATGTACGTTTATTTGTGACAGCCTAGAACCTAAATACATTTTGACAACATCGCCATTCTATTCATCTTCTTCCTCAGAGTGTTATAGGGTATATATCATCGGAAAAAAACATATGTAGTAAACGTAGGAAGAAAAAATCGAAAAGTTCGTAGGAATAAAATGAGTTCGAATCTCATTCTTCATAACTTATTTACATCGCTAAATAAATTTTTCGATTTTTTGGAGTATATTAAAATATAATAAAGTGAAACATAAACAAATATTCGAATTGATTTAGTACCTACAGTTTTAGACCGTTGTTTTAAAATTTACTTAATAGATGGCGCTATCTCATCCATTAGATTAGAGAGTAAGTCGTGTTTTTTGATTTGTTCATTAAGGTTAAAAACAGCTTCTGATATAGTAAATTTGGAAAAAGAAAAAGTGATATTACTTCTTCCTTTACAGTTACTACAATTATAAAAGTAATATTAAGCAAGGTTTGATTAGTCCGTTTTTAGAATTCTTTACTATTGTGTGTGACTTGGTATTTGTTATTTTAATGCAAAACTTATCTACCCTAAAAAGAAGAACAAATGTAAACTACAAGAATAATATGAGTTGATTAATCCGATATTGCTCAATTATTTTAATATCTTTATACTTCTATTTTGATGGAACCGAAAAATAAATTTGAATTCGGAAAGGAAAGATAAGTACTTAGTATAAATAACAAAATGATAAAAATTTCAATTTACCCAAACTTACATACATATTTTTCTCAGGCAAAGTAATTAGCCAAAACCAAGAGGTGTGTATGTGTGAAGAATGAATGTGTACTCTTGAACCAGAATGTTTATTTGTTTATTAGCAGTCTGCTTCAATTTTGCTCCTGAAGATACAATTAAAATTAAGTAAATAATATACAGCAAAGAATAGTCCGTAAACTAGGCATGTTTAGATCTAAGTAATTATTGAATTTAAAAAAAAAACATGCAATAAATCTTTTTCTCTATCTAAACATTGTAATATCGAGACAAAAGTCATATTAAAAAAAAATTAACTTGCGTTGTTCATGTAGTCAGCTAACAAATGTTCTTAAAATTTTACTTCACATAGTAAGAAAAGAAATTGGTATATTCCTAAACAAACATTGTGCTAATGGCACTGAGTACAATATATTTTAAGTTCTGATTGAATACAATTATAGTAAAAAAATCAACTAGCTATCATAAACAATAATCACAATTCATCATCATCGCCCTGACCTTATAACATTTACCCGGGGTTAGCACACAAGGTTTATAAATCTTAATGATTTACCCTATTAGAAAGAGATTTTAAAATTCAATATTTATCTTTTAAAATGAATTAAAATTGTATTAATTCATAAACTGAATAATTATAGCTAAATAATCACAATGATTGCATTCTAAATAATAATCATAATTATTATATTATTTAAATTTTATTAATGAAATAGTTCATATTATGTCAAATAAAAAAAAATGTTTGATAACGTTGTTTTTAACTCATGACCCCACTTCTTCTCTTTTATAAATATAAAGATATTTTTTTTTTATTTTTTTTTGCCAACAATTTTTTTTTCTTAAAATTCTTATTTCTTTGCAGAAACTCAAAAACGCAGAAGCAGTAAAACAATCAAGTATAAAACGGATGTCTTTGACAAATCAGAAGATGCGACAATTGTTGCTAATCAATCTTTGTATCAAACTACCGAAGATAGCAATATACTAAAATTGGATCACGTTCAAGATGTAAATACGAAGAAAGTACAAAATGTTCCATGGCGTATACAAACCACTGAAGATGTAAATATAATACGAAAAGAATCTTTAGAAGTAAAGCATTGGAGGAAACCCCGTCAAGAAGAAACAAAAAATCTGCAACATTTTACTGAAGAATCATCAAGTATTATTTCTAAAAGTACTATAGAAGTTGATGAAGACATAGAAAAAAAAGATATTAAAGAAACTAAAACCCTGGAAACACGGGCATGGAGAAAACCGAGACCCGAGAAGGTAGAAAACAATTTAGAAATCATTGATAGAACTAAAGAAAGTCAATCCTTTATAGAACGACACAAAGACAAAGATATTGAAACGAGCCAGCCGAGAAAGCAAAAGCCGGCAAATATTGAATCTATCCATTTAGAATCAGATAAAATAATTGAGGAATCCGTAACATCACAAAAACAACAAAAACCTAAGCCTGAAGTTTGCAAGCGAGATGACATAGTTCCATGGACTCAGGAGGCAATTAAATTAAAACCAACAAAAGTTGAAAAAGCACCGTTAACACGAGAAAAAATGGAAGATGTAACCCTACGACAAGTAAGAAAAGAGTCTATCCAAACAGTAGAGACTCTTGTTATTGATGAAGATTTGACATCTGAAGAAAATACTGTTGTTTTAAAGTTGCATGATACGTCTGAGGTCCCTGTTGTAAAACCGTTAACTGAAGATAATGAGAAACTTGACGAAAAAGTAAAACCTAAAGATGTTTCTTGGCGCATTGGAAAACAAAAACAAAAAGTTGAGCAATTAGGAAAAGAGACCGCATCCATTGTTGTTGAGGATAAATCACAGAGCCAATTACAGCCCACGCTTAAAAATCAAGAAACACAGGAGCGACCAGAGGCACCCTGGCGACGAGGAATAAAACTAACTAAACAACAAGATTCCGCAACAGAAGAAATTTCATTAACTCACGTTGATAAAAACACGTTTATTGTAGAAAAACCAAAGGAAGCAGATGTACCTGAATCTGAGCAAGAAGTAATTTTAAAAACCGAGTATGAAGAAACACATTTGTCAAAAGTTCCGTGGCGTACAAGCAAGAAATTGACCGAGGTGCAACAAATTAAAGAAGATGTTATCGAGTCTACTATACATGCAAGAAAAGAAGACAAGCAGAAGATACAGTCAACTAAAATACTGCAAAAACCAGTTGAAGAACAGGCTGAGCAAGTTATTTTAAAACCAGTTAAGAGACAAAAAATAATTGAAGAAGAAAAGCTCGAAGAAGTGCATCTAAAACCTGTGAAGATAGAAAAACAGATAGAGGAAAATCAAATTACGGAAACTAAACAGAAGTTAAAAGAAACGCAGAAACCAACAGAAGAAAAAGTAGAGCAAGTAATTTTGAAGCCAGTTAGGAAAACGAAATTACCTGAAGAAGAAAAGCCCGAAGAAGTGCAACTAAAACCAGTGAAGATAGAAAAACAGCTAGAAGAAAACCTAATCACTGAAACCAAAGACCAAAAGAAGAAAACAATGGAGAAACCAACAGAAGAAAAAGTTGAGCAAGTCATTTTGAAGCCAGTTACGAAAACGAAAATGCCCGAAGATGAAAAGCCCGAAGGAGTGCACCTTAAACCAGTGAAGATAGAAAAACAGGTTATCACAGATACCAAAGAACAGAAGAAGCCAAGAAAGGAGGAACCAGCAGAAGAAGAAGTTGAGCAACTTATTTTGAAACCAGTCAAGAAAATCAAAATGCCCGATGAGGAAAAGCCTGAAGGTGTTCATCTAAAACCAGTGGAGGTAGAAAAACAGGTAGAGGAAAAAGAAATCATAGAAACGAAAAAACAGAAGAAGCCAAGAATGGAGAAACCAGGAGAAGAAAAAGTTGAGCAAGTAATTTTGAAACCAGTTAAGAGAACAAAAATTATTGAAGAAGAAAAGCCCGAAGAAGTGCAACTAAAA
>JAOPJD010000025.1:7912529-7929059 GCA_026167825.1 Papilio polyxenes | reverse complement strand
AGTCAAGAAAATCAAAATGCCCGATGAGGAAAAGCCTGAAGGTGTTCATCTAAAACCAGTGGAGGTAGAAAAACAGGCAGAGGAAAAAGAAATCATAGAAACGAAAAAACAGAAGAAGCCAAGAATGGAGAAACCAGTAGAAGAAAAAGTTGAACAAGTGATTTTGAAGCCAGTTGAGAAAACAAAAATACCTGAAGAAGAAAAGCCCGAAGAAGTGTCTCTGAAACCAGTTAAGATAGAAAAACAGGTGGAGGAAAACGTCAGCACAGAAACCAAAGAACATAAAAAGCCAAGAATGGAGAAACCACTAGAAGAAAAAGTTGAGCAAGTAATTTTGAAACCAGTTAAGAGAACAAAAATTGTTGAAGAAGAAAAGCCCGAGGAAGTGCAACTAAAACCAGTGAAGATAGAAAAACAGGTAAAAGAAAACCTAATCACTGAAACCAAAGATCAAAAGAAGAAAACAATGGAGAAATCAACAGAAGAAAATGTTGAGCAAGTCATTTTGAAGCCAGTTACGAAAACGAAAATGCCCGAAGATGAAAAGCCCGAAGAAGTGCACCTTAAACCGGTGAAGATAGAAAAACAGGTTACCACAGATACCAAAGTACAGAAGACGCCAAGAAAGGAGGAACCAGCAGAAGAGGAAGTAGAGAAACTTATTTTGAAACCAGTCAAGAAAATCAAAATGCCCGATGAGGAAAAGCCTGAAGGTGTTCATCTAAAACCAGTGGAGGTAGAAAAACAGGTAGAGGAAAAAGAAATCATAGAAACGAAAAAACAGAAGAAGCCAAGAATGGAGAGACCAGTAGAAGAAAAAGTTGAGGAAGTAATTTTGAAACCAGTTAAGAGAACAAAAATTGTTGAAGAAGAAAAGCCCGAAGAAGTGCATCTGAAACCAGTGAAGATAGAAAAACAGATGGAGGAAAACGAAAACACAGAAATCAAAGAACAGAAGAAGCCAAGGATGGAGAAACCAATAGAAGAAAAAGTAGAGCAAGTAATTTTGAAGCCAGTTAAGAAAACAAAAATACCTGACGAAGAAAAGCCCGAGGGAGTGCCTCTAAAGCCAGTTAAGATAGAAAAACAGGTGGAGGAAAACGTAATTACAGAAACCAAAGAACAGAAGAAGCCAAGTATAGAGAAACCATCGGAAGAAAAAGTTGAGCAAGTAATATTGAAGCCAGTTAAGAAAACGAAAATACCTGAAGATGAAAAGCCCGAAGAAGTGTCTCTGAAACCAGTTAAGATAGAAAAACAGGTGGAGGAAAACGAAAACATAGAAATCAAAGAACAGAAAAAGCCAAGGATGGAGAAACCAATAGAAGAAAAAGTAGAGCAAGTAATTTTGAAGCCAGTTAAGAAAACAAAAATACCTGACGAAGAAAAGCCCGAGGGAGTGCCTCTAAAGCCAGTTAAGATAGAAAAACAGGTGGAGGAAAACGTAATTGCAGAAACCAAAGAACAGAAGAAGCCAAGTATAGAGAAACCATCGGAAGAAAAAGTTGAGCAAGTAATATTAAAGCCAGTTAAGAAAACGAAAATACCTGAAGAAGAAAAGCCCGAAGAAGTGTCTCTGAAACCAGTTAAGACAGAAAAACAGGTGGAGGAAAACGTCATCACAGAAACCAAACAACATAAGAAGCCAAGACTGGAGAAACCAGCAGAAGAAAAACTTGAGCAAGTAATTTTGAAACCAGTTAAGAGAACAAAAATTATTGAAGAAGAAAAGCCCGAAGAAGTGCAACTAAAACCAGTTAAGATAGAAAAACAGTTAGAAGAAAACATAATCACTGAAACCAAAGCCCAAAAGAAGAAAACAGTGGAGAAACCAACAGAAGAAAAAGTTGAGCAAGTCATTTTGAAGCCAGTTAAGAAAACCAAAATACCTGAAGAAGAAAAGCCCGAAGAAGTGCACCTCAAACCAGTGAGGATTGAAAAACAAGTAGAGGAAAAAGTAATCACTGAAACTAAAGAACAAAAGAAGACAAGAATGGAGAAACCTACAGAAGAAAAGGAAGAGCAAGTAATTTTGAAACCGGTCAAGAAATCAAAAGTGGTTGAAGAAGAAAGGCCTGAGGACATACATCTTAAACCAGTAAAAATTGACAAACCGGAAGACAAAGATATCGACGCAGAAACTGAGGTAAAGAAGAAGCCAGAAGAACAAAAACAAGAACATATTAAAGTTGAAGAAAAGAAACGAGAGAAAATTGAAAAAGAAGGTATTGTTTTATTTATATTTATATTTCTTGACTGAATACTTTTGTGAATTAAGTGTTCGTTATATTTGTACAAATCGTAAAATCAGCTTTTGAATATAATTATAATGCGTTTTTGAAAGCCAATTCCATGCTTAAAACTTAAACGAATTTTTGAACAAAAAAACCACAGATGCATGGCAAATACATGTTTTGCACACACAGTCATACAATTTATGCAGTAGGAATTTATATCTTTTTAAATATAGTTGTAATGTTTTCTTCTCTTGTTTTGTTTAATTTACGTCATTTTTAATTAGTTTTTTAAGTTATTATTTTGTAATTTATAACAGCAATTTTAATAAAGTAACGGATAACACGAGCTGTAATTCCATAGTATTATTTATAATAATTTGATATCAATGACACTATTATTAGTAATAGTCACAGTACTATTAAATAAAATGTCAGGTTATTATTCGACGTCTCGATACGCGTATATTTGAGTTTATAAAAATCTCTATTGTACTAAATGACGATATTATAAATAGTTCTACCTAAAAATAACGATATCAACTATTTTCAGAAAAAGGACCGATAATAACTGGGTTTTTAAAAGCGCTAAAGATCGAAAGTAATAATGATTTTGATTTGTCTGTCACATTTAAAGCCCCAAAACAAAGCATCGTGAAGTGGTTTCGTAATGGTCATCAATTAGAACAAACTGATGATTGTTTAATAGAAACAACGCATGGAACTTCGAATTTGAAAATAAGAAATGTTGATAAAACAAAGGCTGGGAAATATGAAATTGTTATTGAAAGTATTGACGGTCAAATTGCAAAATCGGCTTGTTCAGTGAAGTTGAAAAAGGCAACGGATGTGGATGATGAAATACAACCACCTGTGTTTGTTAGATATTTACAACCACGGTCGATAAAACTAGGGGATACACTCTTGCTGGAAACTGAGGTTATCTCTTCTCCAAATGCCTCCTTCCAGTGGTTCATAGGCAATATAGAAATAATGTCTTTTATAAAAGAACATAAATTAAATAACGTTTGTCTCACAAACAGAGAAAACATATCCTGCCTTTGTATTGAAAATATCAGTGAGGAATTTATAGGAGTATTGACATGCAGAGCTGAGAATTTTGCTGGATCTGTTTCCTGTTCTGCTAGTATCATACTGGAGAATAAAATGGAAAAATCAATTGGAATGCCTCCTCGTTTTACAAACCCTCTAAAATCTTTAATCGTAATGGATGGAGAACCAATAGTGTTAACTTGCGAAGTTATAGGAAAACCATACCCTAAAATACTTTGGTATAGGAATGGAGAAGTAATCCAACATGAAAAGGATGTATCAATAGCTAGACAAGAATACGGAATGTGTGAATTATGTATCAAAGAAGCTTTCCCAGAAATGTCAGGAACTTATATCTGTGAAGCAATAAATAGTTTTGGAACATGTAGCAGTGAATGCGTTGTTAATGTAGAAGGTAGTTACGTTTGGTTACATGATTGCATGAGGTGAAAATAGTGACTGCATGTTGGAGGCGTCAAAAAGTGAAACAGTGCACTGTGCAATAACAAGTTCATTGAAATAACTTTCATACTTTACACTGGCCATGCATCTGTAGACTATTAAATTTATGAGAATCGATTTTTTTTTAACATTATTGGGTTAAAAAATCACGGGATACGTTGTTTGTTTAGCACTTCAATAAAAAAATCCATGGATGAGATTCTAAGCTTCTGATTATTAGTCGCGCAACAAACACATAGCTTAGCATTTAGCTATTTAGGCTTTACAGTTCTTAATTATTTCAGAGCTTTTAGTGCAATTCTTTCTTCATAGGTAAAGTGTGATATGTCTTAGATTTTAACAGTAAGACCCCTATTCCACTAAGCGCCTAGGCACTCGTGACTGTCATTTCTATAGCTCTTGCGTATTCTACAATATTTCCACTAGCATAATCAAGACTGCTATAGATAATGCGGGATGTTCGCGGCTAATCGCTTTGTGGAAAATGGACTTTAGTTTTGGGAATCGGAAAATATTATTAATCGAGATATAAGTACCTCTTGGGAAATAATGTACTATATTAATTTGTATTTTTTTAGCTTACGAATATGTACCCAGCGCATCTGAAGAAGATGTTCTAAGTGACGAGGTAATTTTAAGTCCAATGTTATCTATTACATATTATTATTTTTTCGGTATCGCAACATTAAAAATCGATAATTATTAAACTGTTAATTACAGAAAACGAGTGACATTGAAGAATTCGCGCCACAAATTGTTAAAGCTTTACCCACGGTTGTATCTACAAATGAAGGAGAATTTACAAGGTATAAAAATTCCGTGCGTTTGGTAACAAAACTTTTTGAAACAAACATCACAGTGACCCCATAATTTTTCATCTTATCTTTTGTTATAGATTGGAAGCTAAGGCTATTGGAATGCCTAAACCAATTATTAGGTGGCTGAAAAAGGGTGTGGAAATTAAACATTCCGAAGAATATCAAATAGAGGAGTTAGATGACGGAACATCAATCTTGATGATACCTGAAACACTTCAAAATGACATTGGTGAAATTACATTTGAAGCACATAATCCATTAGGTGTTATAACAACAGTTGCAGCCTTATCTGTTGAAAGTGAGTTACAGGCGACTAAAACAGTTTGCAAAAAAAAAAAACGGTTGCTCCTTGGCCAGAATACGTCGAAATTTTATTACTCAATTATGTATAAAGTTGCTTGATATAGTCGCTAGGGAGTTTCAAATAGTAATTAAACATGTTTATACAAATTGTCAGATATATTATATATTTATATTTAATTATTATATTATATATTTTGGTTATAAAGTCATTAAATAAAATGGTGTAAAAGTTCACAAAAAAAAAGTTACTGTTAAGACGTGTTTTTGATGTTTGACTATAGGATAAACACGTACTGAGATGTTAATAGGTTTTCTCCTAATGTTTTGTACAACTTCTAAAATCTCACTTTAATCAATGATTGTTATTTAACACAAGTAAAGTATTGATTTTCTTGAGGATTATATACAAAAACATATTAGTAAGCAGATTGTTCAATCTAAGTTATTAGTTGTCGAAAAAAAATTTAGAAAACTTTATAATATAAAGTTTATTTCTATCCGACTAATATGATTAGTTCAGGCTATATTAGAGATAGATGTAAGTTAATGTAGCAAGTCAATTAGATGTCATGCTTTTTACCTCATAAGGTCAATTGTTGTGGGTAAAATATTTGGCAAAGGAACCAAGACGTTGCGTGAAGACGGTATTAACTAATGACATAATCAGTCTATAAAGTCTTCAAGTCCGTAGATATTCGTAGTTAATACGAATAGTCAATATTAAACTTTGCGTTCAATGCGTGCGAAAAAACCTATGATGAACACCAGAATATTATTGCTGATTCTGGGAGATTATTTCTTCTTTTTGAAGAAAAAAATTATTTCTCCATCGATTGAGGTGTTTACAAAATTATTTTTTTTTGCACAGATATGTATCATCAAGCGCAAGGCGTAGTTGTCAACGAAAAATAGATATTTAATTCCTAACCTAACCTAAAATCCTTACCCTGACGAATGAAAAAAAACAACTACAATAACTCATTCAAATCTATAGTCACAATGTTCACCATATTAGTCATATCTGAAGTGTTGCCAATCTTTTTTTTATTATCTATTTTATTTCATTTTCAAATTATTTTACATACAAATTCTTACATACATAAACACAAATTTATTTACCACAATTTTTTTCGCATTTTTGTTATTTGTTCAATTATGCAAATTGATTTTTTTTAAGAATTCAATGTTGTATAATTAGTAGCTACCAACTGCGTACATGATGATATTAATAACTCAATATAAACAATAATTACAGCAAGTAAAATTTTGTGAAAGTAGTAACAAATTTATGAAAATTAGCAATTTAAATTTTTTAATTAGTTTTAATTTTAGCTAATCAAGGTTTTGAGGTCCTCGAAATTTTTAAGCGATCACTCAAGTTACATCGTATATATTTTTGTTTCACTATTGTTAATAATCTTTAAAAATGATCGTAAATCTTGTGCGTCGACCCAAAGTGTGTGGAAAAAGCTCAAGGAGATGATAATGATGATAGTAATATTTATTATTGATTTCAGATATTACTGATACCAAAGACTACAGAAAACCCGAATGGGTAAAACATAAAAAAGAGTTGAAATCTTCTGTAAAGGGTAATTCGTTTCTATTTTGTGTTTTAATGTATATAACTCATGTTTTATAATTATTATCGTTTTATAATAATTTATAAATTGGTGTTCCTACACAGTTGATCAGCGACAAGTTCAGATACTGGACGAAAAACGTTCAGACAAGACGACTACTGAAGAATCTAAAGAGGAAGTACAAATTGAAGAAAACGAAAAATCTGCAAGAAGAAGCAAAATGGAAAAGACCAAATTGGATAAAAAAACTAAAGTTGAGAAAACTATTGTTAAAAAATCAGACGTGCAAAAAGTTGTACGAGAAGAAATCCAAGAACACGAATTACATGAGGACTATTTGATACGTACACATAAAGACGAGGTTGAAATAGTACGTCCCTTAGAAAGCACTGAATTAAACAAGCATTATGGGGTAACAAAGTTAGAAGAAGATTCTCGCATGGTTGCAGAAATCAATGAGCTACTTGAGGTAATAAATGCTAAAGAATTTGGACCTGGAGAATCTCCTTTGAGAGAATTGGCTAAAATAGGATACATGTTAAGAAGTGGCTTAACAATTGAAGAAATAGAAAGTTTATATGATTCTCAATTTTTCCCTGCTTTGCGAGTACCTCAGTCACAATCGGCTTTGGTTAAGTTAGTTGAGCGTCAAGGCCATAGTGCGCTTATTACTGAAGTGCTTACTGAAGAGACTACTCAAGATGAACATGCAATTGCAGCTAAAGTTGGATTTAGAGCATTCTTAAAAATGGTCGAAATGAGGCATACCTCAGTTGAAGAGGTTATTGCTCACTTTTATCCCGAAGATTTCAAGCCTCGTTCCTGGGAACAAAAGGAAGCACATGAGGTATGACAGGTTTAGATAATTAAGTTCTATAGTTACTATGTTTTACAATTATTTTATTCGCATTGTTGTTTGTAGGTCGTAGAGGAGTCAAATGTTAAAAATATTGCAGAAGCTAAAACCATAAATGTTAAACAAGGTACAAATTTATTAAATGAATAATATGTATATGTATAATATGTCAAGTTTTCACACACATTGTTTTTAATAAATAAACTTATTTTTTGCAGATAAATCTAGCATTAATATTGATACGACTAAAGGCAAGTAAACAAATATACATATTAAAACTGCAAAAAATTGCGCTTAAATTGGCCAAATAATCTTACTAATATTATAAATGCGAATGTTTAGATGGAGGGATGGATGGATGGATGGATGGATGGATGGATGGATGGATGGATGGATGGATGGATGGATGGATGTTAGTTTGGAGGTATCTCCAGAACGACTTAAAGAATCTTGCTAAACTTTGGCATAGATGTAGAACATAGTCTGGAAGAACACAGGCTACTAATTAAGTTTATTTTTTAATTCTGCGCGGACGGAGTCCTGGGCAACAGCTAGTAATAATATATTTGAGCGACGTTTTAATCTACACAGAATTCATTACGCGTAATATTACGATGAAAAGTCATATTAACTTATCACAACGATATTCTTGAAGAAAAATAAAATTAAATATTATCTGATTATACTAATCATAAAATTATGTGACGTAGATATGTAACCTTTAAGACCGGTGCTTATTTGAATTGTGCTTCTATCCTTATCCAGCCTTCACTTAACTTCGAGCGCTTGCACTTCCTCTGGAAATATAACTAAAAAATATTTCGTTTCGAGTAAGTACAACTAACATTCATATTAATACATTTACCATTTATTATGTCTAAAAATCATTATTAATCAAAGGCTTAAGTAGCTTATGAATTAAAAGTTTTATTCTATATATTTTATCTCACAAGTAGAAACAGTATTTTAACTATTCAAATGAATATTAGTTAAACTTAATTTACAATACTCAAATTTCACAGATGTCAAAGAAAAAGAACACGGCAAACGCAAAAAACACATACAGACAAGTAGTCTCACTCATGAAGACGATATGAAAGAAGTAAGAAAAGAACTTCAGAAAATGCATCCGATTGAAAAAATTGACCATTGTGTGGTTGAAGAGTCAGATATATTGGAAGTGGATAGAATTCCTTTTCTTACAACTGTTCCGACTGAAATATCTGAAAACAACATTGAAATTATACCAGCAAGTGAAGCCACTCATATAAAAATGAGTAAGCAAGACAACTTCACAGCCAGGATTAAGTTAGATACAAATTATCCTCTCATTAGCAATAGTGAGCAAGTCGAAGAAAAAGAGGAAAGTTTCGAGACAAGAACAACACAGGAGAGTTTAGCCCAAACCCAGTTTACTGAAGCAGATTCTCTGCAGGTAACCGAGATAGATGTGGGTAATTCCGTGGCAGATTGCTTGATAAATAAACAAAAACGCGAAACAAAAGCTAGTGAGGGATTAGTTACAGTAGACGGATACATCACAACTGAAATTATTGACGAAGTTTCTTCAATAAGTGAAATTGAAAAATGTATTGATCATAAAGAAAACGCAAAACAAACACTGTTTTTACAAGATGCTGTCAATATTTCGCAGGAAGTAAGTTCAGAAAAAGAAGGTACCATAAAAAGTCTGCCACTTACAATGACGTATGCTTCAGTAGGAATCACGCCCTTGAGTGAAGTTAGTGTCACAGAAGTTGAGGAAGAGAGTAGAGAACAAAAGTTAGAAAACCAAAGCTTAGAAAAACCAATACATGGCAAGGTTGATTTTAATTTACTGGAGTCAGTTGAAGTCGGCGAAGTTTTTATTGAAGATAAATCAGGGAAATATTATCCTGAGTTGATTGTTCCTACTGAAACTGCACGTAAAGATATTCTTGTTTCGAATCAAATATTTACCGAATTTCATGATGTACAAGAGAAAGAAGGATTATTAAATGCATTAAAATTACCCCCCACTCAGGAGGCTAATTTGGATGTAATGGTAAAAGACAGTGTTGTTGTATCTATGAATGAATTACACGAAAAGGAGGAAGAATTGATAGTACCTCAAAAACCCACAATGGCAATTGTAGATAAAGATTTGGAAGTACATACTGGCTTAGAAAATTATCAAGTTACTGCACATGTAAAAGAGTCCGAATTTCCGGGTGATTCGATAGTGAGTAAAAAAGCAAGTGTTGGGTTTAATGAACACCAACATAAGTTTAATACCGAAACAAACATTATTGATTCAGAACTTAATTTAGAAACATCAAAATCATTAACTTATGAAACAACAGCAAATATTTCAATTTCTGCTTTAGATAATAAAATTGTTGAGGAAATTTATGTAAGTGAAAAAGAGAAAGGGTTCATATCCAAACTAGACAAACCGACGGCTATAGCGAACATTGGAGTTAAAACATTAAAACCAATAATAACATCCGAGACTTTAGACAATTTAACCGTCAGCGAATTTTTATCGCAGGAGATAGGCGACAAGTCTGCAGTAGAAACAATATTAACACAAAATGCAAAAGTAATATCCATGCCGTTAGTACATGAGCAGGAGTCTCCTCAAGATTGCCGAATTGAAAAGCCCAGAGAGTTGTCTACAGCCGTTATTCCTAATTTACCTTTATCCGTCATCGAAACCGCTGCAGTTGAAAAGGAAAGCAGTTTAGATACAAACGCTATCCCGAACACGAATCATGCTAAAACAGCAACTTCGTATCCATTACAAACTCCAATTTCACAAGAAGTTACTACTGCTGATCAGATAGGCATAATAACGAGCGAAAACAATATTGTAGAAGAAATTTCAGAACAACATAGTTTACTTAATGAAATAACAACGTTTCAAACAATTGCACAAGAACAAGTGCAATTATTGAACGAAAAGGAATTATGCCAAAAGACTGCAAATTTGAACTTTATAAGCAAGGAAGGTTTAAATGTCACTGAAACACAGTCTTCCCTAAGGGAAGAATATTTTAAACCAATAATTCCAACAACCACTGAAGTAGCTGAGATTGATGTTGACGTTATTCACAAAGTCGCTTTGATTTCAGAAGTTAATACAAAAGATACCTTAAATAAACTACTCGATGAGAAATTAACTTACAAAGAGGCACAAATAACACAGAATCTCTTGACACAGCTACAAGTTTCTGAAAGTAACGTCTTAGAAACACAAGAACCTTTTGAAGAAAATTTTATGCCCGAACACAAATTTCTTAACGCAGGAGTCATTGCTCCGCAACAGTCTTTAACTGTATCTGAAACACTACAACATGAAAAAGAAGGAATTTATGAAGACAGTGAGGTAAAAGAAGGCTTTACTGCAGCTCCTAGTATTTCAAGTCTGCCCGTTGCCGTGTCATCTGAACTTATATCTGAAAATACGGTTGAGTTTACCAAGCAAACTCCTAAAGGTGATATACCGAAACATGCTACTGTCAGCAATGTTAGTTTTAAAGAAGTTATTGTGAGTACCACAGATTGCAATGAAACGGAGCGGGCTTTAATAACAACAAAACCGAGGTCATACGAAGCTTCCCTTAAACTCGATACAAACGATGCTTTAGTAATAGAAGAATTTAGTCCAGAAACAAAAAGCACTGATCTAGAAGACCAAAGTGTTCAGGTTTCAGTAAAGGCTAAACGAGATGCAATTCCGATACAAACTGCTTCACAACAAGAAATTTTTATACATAATCTTGAAGGAGTATTAGAAAAAGAACAAGTTTCAACAAAGCAACCTATCATTTCTATGACAACACTTCCAGTTCCAGAATGCGATATAAATGTGTTAGTTGACAATGAGAATTATTTAGCTACGCCCATAAGACCTGATAAACAAAATGCAGATGTTTCTATACTGGAAAAGCACGGCATTCAAACAACTGAAATCTTATCACACTCAGATAATTTGAAAAACACAGATGATTTTGAATTCGCATATAAAAAAGCTTTACCTAATGTAGAAGTTTATGGTAAAGCTGCAAACGTAGAAGAAACTGTAATAAGCCACGGAATAGATGCACTAATCGAATCAAAGACCAGCGTTGAAGCTCCCAATGTTGTAGCAGTGCCGTTAAATGTTTTAAAACAAACTGATATTATACCGGCAGAAAAAGAAATTTCATTTGTAGGAAAAGATACATTGCAATCAAACGCCACACTTGACTTTACACAGTTACAAGCAATCCAGACGAGCGTAATTGAAATAAGTGACAAAGAAAAAGAATTAGATATATCTTCTACTTTAGAAACTAAACCTTTCTCTGTTAAATTTGTTGCACCCTTGCAAGGGGCAATCAATACTGAAATCTTGACATCTGGAAATGTCGATTGTTTAAAAGATATGAAACCAGATTTGAAGCAAGCCACATTAACATTTGATGAAAATCTGCAGCAAGTAGAAGGTGTGCAAGTTATCTGTAATGAAAAAGAAGCAGAATTATTACATAAAGAAACAGGTACAACATTACACGCTACCGAAATGATCGTAGAATCTCAAGCAAAAGAAGTTCAAGAAATACAGACGGTAGAAAAAGAAAAGGAATTTGAAAACGAGTTTAAATCGCATACTAGTAACGCAGGCTATTCTATAAAGGAAGAGAAACATCTGCAAAGTACTGAAGTACTGACAAATCAAGCCAGCTTAGAGCTGGAAGTGCAAAACATAAAATTCGAAAAAGCTTATCCATCGTACGAAAGTCACGAAGTTCCCCAAAAGACAGAACAAATTTTGGGAGAAAAGGAAGAAATAAGGGTAGAAGAAGTAACAAACTCAATAAAAAGTAAAAGTTCTGTGAAAGGCATAAGTTCTATCAATATCACTGAAGTTATTCCTTCAGAAAATTTGTTACCGCTGCCTAAAATTACGCCTATCGGTTCAAAAAATGTAGAACCTACAAATAATGTTTTAGTGCAGCCATGTGTGAACATAAGTGAAACGGTAGTTAGTGAAAAAGAAGAAGAGTTGCCGTCATTTAAAGATCACAATAAAAAACAAGCGGAGATAGTTCTTCCCCAAAATGTTTACGTAAATGTTACAGATCTAGTTATAGTGGAATCAGAAGAAAAGTTGATTGTTGAAGGAACTCCTAAGCCGTTATCGACAAATGTTGCGGAATTAGAAACAAATAGACATCTTAATGTTGAAATTCCGTTTTCATCGGAATCAGCAACTGTTTTAGGATCAAAAGATATTAGTAAAAAAGAAAGAGGTGAAATTAATTTTGAATCAATAAAACCTCTTATTGTTAATGAAATTAAAGCCGAAGAAACTGAGGAAGAATTTAATGTTAACATGAAGAAAAAAGAAAAACCTTTGGTTAATATAGAATTGAGTGATTCGGTTAATGTTACAGAAGTGATAAAACTTGAAAAGGGAATAAAACTTAACACTGATAAAGAAACATTTACAAATGCTTCTTGTAATATTGAACAAAGAGACAAATACGTTACAGTCACAGAAATAAATGCCGATGAGAAAGAATATGTAACCGAGCAAACTAACATATATCAACCTAAGGAATTCAAGGAACTATTTGACACACATTCTTCCGTTATAATAGAAGAAGTAATACCAAAAGAATCTGAAGAGAATTTAACAGACTGTAAGTTAGCAAAAGAAGAGAAAGTTACCATCGACTTGGATTCCCAGCATCATATTACGATTACGGATGTCGATACAAGAGAAAAAGAACAAAATTTAAATATCAAAAGCAATCAGATTTGCGATAAACAAAGTGTAAATGTTGCGGCCATAGACCATGTATTTACAGTAGAAACCACAGCCTTAGAGAGTGGATTAGCAATGACTGAACAACCTAAAAAGCGATACGAAAATGCACAAAAACTGCAACTCACTTCTGAAAGTCTAAATAATGAGCTTACACAAGTAATGGATAATGTCGACCAAATGGATATTTATCAAAAGCCAGAAGAACTGACACCCAAGTCAAGTTATAATGAAATGCAACACATACAACTGCTTGAACTAGTTACGGAAGAAACCCCTACTTCATTAATAACAGGTGGTCCTATAAGTGAACATGCGTCTTCTGTACTAGCGCCATTGAAAGAAGTTGTTCGTTTTTCGCCACAATCTATTGAAAATTTGGAAAATTTGCGTGACCAAAATCGGGACGAAAAAAAAATTGATTATGAATATGTGCTTAATAAAAGTTACATGACACTAGAAAGTACAACAGTAGAAACCTCCGAAAATGTTATCATTCAAGGTACTGAGCCTAAAACTGCAGATCAAGAACTACTGGAAATGAAATCAATTGAGGGAATTGAAATAATGTCGAGTGAAAATGTTGCTGATTTAGTTAAATCAGAAAACGAGCAAAAACAAATAGCAGAAGAGAAACCTATTGTTTTGCATGAAGTTACTAAATGTGAACACAATACATTAGACAGTGTAGCTGGGATATATAATTTCTCTGTTACAAAAAGCGATAATGCAACAGTTGATGTAGAAACTTATAAAAGTTACCAGGTTTCAGAAAACACAACACACGAACATCCTAAAACAATTAACAGCCAATATGACACAGAACCTAAACAGCTCCAAGAAAAAATTTCAGAATTAAAGCCGGTTGAGTTAACAGAAATTATTTTAGGAGAAGTTGAAAACGTTTTAATGGCTAGCAATGTAAATACAGTAGAGAATAAAATCGTAAATATAATTGACTTAGAACCAATAAGTCAAACAGATGTGCTTGTATATGAAAGTGTAAAAAATGAAAATCCCAACGTGAGTAAATCTGTAACTGCCGAAAAGAATATAACGCCATTGACGCATCTTCAATGCAATGTCAATGTTTCCGAATTGCAGGTGGATGAATTAGTCACAGAACAACCACAGACTAAAATCACTACTGTTAAAACTACAAATATTTTACCTTTACTAGTAACTGATAACACGAGCATCCAATCTGAAATACCGTTAAATGTTAAAACGCCTGAAAAACAAAAAGTCAAAGAAACTTATAACTTTTACAATGAAATTGAAGTGTTGGATAAAAATAGAGCTGAAGAAACAAATCCTTACAATCAAGAGTATCCACAAGCACTCAAAACAAATTTCACTACTGTTGATGTCGGTCACCATAACATAATGATTACACAACAAGATGTATTTTTAGAGGGTAAGCATTATTTTTTTGTCAAACATGTTATAAAAAAATCTTTTTAGAATAACAACTTATCGGTTATAAGTGGAGTATTGTTCACAAATTAGTGTATATTATATATATGTAGCATTCATATTTAAAATTGTACCATATGGTATAGGTAAGGAAACTAGGGATTCTTTTAAACTGATACATTTATAAACAGATAAACACTCACGTATTTGTTCGGTGTTGTCACCGACTACTTTCGAGCCCATCAGTTGTCCTACATCCGGAAGACGTCGGCGCAAAAAAGTTAAATTTCATCTGGGAAAATTTTAAAAGAGATTATACAGAGTGTTACAAAAATATGATTGTTGTTTGGTTATAAAGGTTTTCTAGCCCCCTGTCATTTATAGTAACCGGACAGTCTGTACATCTCTGTACAAATTCAGCCTCTAATTTAGACATATTTTATAGAGACTGAATTTTCAAAAACAACCAAAAATGTATTTTATTATTTTGTACTGAAAACATGCAAAAGTTGTGAGGTTTGTAGTCGCAACTTATGCAATTGTTATACATTTCACACAATTGACATCTGTAAGAAAGTAAACATTTGACCGATTTTTTTAATAACGTATAACATAGTAAAAAAAACAACATTGTATCGGTCCTAAATTACTGGACATCGTGAGGCGAGCGATACTGCGGCCAGCGACTGCAGTATAGCATAACGAGAAAAAAAGAGTAACCAAACACAAATTAACTTTCTCTCATAAGTACATCATTATGTTTCAGTGTGAATAGTTTTTCTGTACCACAAATAACGTTTTGACACTAGGGGACGACTCAAAACGATTTTACCTTATAAAGCTAATGATATAACAACCGCACGATATTGCAACTATGACATAATTTTATATTTTATTCTCAACTTATTGGCCTTTCTATAGTCACCTTTGCACCCTTATCATCTTTCCCATAATCTAGGCTATTTAAGCTAATAGGGCTATAAGTATATATTTCTTGTCATACAAACATGGTAATATCGTCATATTATTAGTAATTAGTACAATGTACTAGTATTTTAGCAAAGTGCAAACATCATTAGGCCGTCTCTTTCAAAGGGTTTATTGATTTACTGTGTACAAATATCTTATCCAGAAAATTACAATAGAATAATTTCCAATTGATGAGCAAGCGTAAAATGTGTAAAATTTAAAACACAATATGCTTTTTCAGAAAAAACCTTTGTTAACAAAGATTCGCCAAGATCTTCGGATCTAGAAGAAAGTGAAGAAATAGTAACAAAATTCATTCAATCGCCTAATAATGGACAACCAAAACAAATTAAGACAAAGCGAACTATAATAAGAAAACGAAAAACAGAGGACGGAAAAGGTAATGAATCAAACATTGTAATAGAAGAAAGACTAGATGACGATGAAAGACAAGAATCAGACAAAGAAGTAAATCATAGCGTAAAAATAGAGGAGTATGAAGGAGATGAATCAATAGTAACAGATACCGATAAAAGTACAATCGAACTACCTGAAGAAAACTTCCAAATACCTAAGATGCGATCTCAAGTTCACATTGAAGAGATTCAAGTTGAAAGCGACTCAGACAAATCAATTAAGAAAGTAGTTAAAGAAACATATCAGGTTAAGAAAAAGAGTAACAAAAAGGTGAAACACACAGAAGAAATATTTAAGGATGATATCAAAGATTTTGATATACCGCTTGAGACAAGAACAACTGAACTGATCAAAGAAGAACCCGAACAAGTACAAATAGATGAAGTGAAAACGGAAAGTGGTGAAACTCAGAAGGTCAAGACAGTCAAAAGAGTGATCAAAAAACAAAAAGGACTCAAGAAAGAAGTAACAGAAATAACAACGATTGAAAAGGAAGGCGAAGAACCCGTCACTAGTGTTATCGTGACAGAAGAAACTGCTCCAGATTTCGAAGAGATCCCTGAGGTCCCACAAGTGGTGGAGCTTCCTGAAGAGACCATAGAAGAGGAGGTGCCAAATGACGATG
>JAOPJD010000025.1:7878926-7912429 GCA_026167825.1 Papilio polyxenes | reverse complement strand
AAGCGTAAAGGAGCTAAAAAAGAAAAAACAGTGATAACCACTATTGAAAAGGAAGGAGAAGAACCCGTCACAAGTGTTATCGTGACAGAAGAAACTGCTCCAGATTACGAAGAGATCTCTGAAAGCCCGCAAGTGTTTGAGCTTCCAGAAGCGATCAAAGAAGAGGAGGTTCCATCTGAAGACGGTAAGCCACGTAAAATAAAAACAACTTTTCGCAAAAAAAAGATAGCATCATAAAAAAAGACTTAGGCAGACGATGAGAAATCATTCCTTACTGTTTACACAATAGAGGAAATCTCCTCTTTACACATGACACGAAACACAAAATGATAAAATATCCGAATAGAACCGTTTATAGGTAGTTTGAATGTAGTTACCCATACAGGTAGTACAATCTGAATTTTGTGGAAAAAATATACGTAAGAATAGGGGAACATATGACTCTCGAACCTACATTGCACGGTGTCGTCTTTGAGGAGCGCCTAAGGGCGCAGTGCCCCTTTGAGGGCGTGGGGGCGCAGCGATGGCCCCTTCCCGGGGCGGTCAGTAGGGTGTCGCGGTTGCAAACTCACGTGATCCCGTGGCGCCCCACATAATGGTCCTGAGGGAACAGAGGGGTTTAGTGGGTATGCCATCGAGGAGAGAATCTCACATAATTACCGTGTCTGCCCCGAGTCACGGAGTATGCATTAAGCATTCCCCTCTGGAAAAAAAAAGGGGAACATATGTCAGCTAAACAGATGTTTGGAATAGTAGTTCGTACTGCACCGATTCTCCTAATAGCAGAAAAGGGCAGGATGATATTAAAATAAGTTTCTTATTGTTCCACATATTAGATAATTTGTTTACATATATAGTACATAATGAACTAAATGTGGTAGATATAAATTAACAATGGGAGACGACAGCACAACAACATCTGTTGCAAGAATTGGTCGGCGCGCCCGGTGTAATACCGCGACCACACAAATGATTGGCGTGAAGTCTTAGTATTCCGCGTTTCGTCTAATGATTGCGATGCCGGACGCCTTATTTAATCTTCTTTACCTCCCCACCCTTTTCTCATAAAGGTAGGATGGGAAAAGGAAGTGGGTTTGACGAAGGAGGGGACACATAGGAAGGGGAAATATTCTCTTTCTGTGCTTGCCCACTTCTGTCGATTAGAGGAAGGCAGCGCAACTGCAATTGCGGATGTTTATCGGCAGCGGTCGCTTCGCTATTTCGGCGAACACTGATGGCCGATCTGTAAACGAGTCGCCATATTAAAAATTAACTTTTTAGCCGACTTCAAAAAGAAGTAGGTTATCAATTCGACTGTTTTTTTTTTTAATTAATTAATTGTACCATATATTTGTAACATTTTATATAAAACTAGTCATGATTTGAAAATTGATACATATTTCAATTACGTATAAATAAGTCAATTGGGTTGAAACACACAAATTGAAACCGACGAAGTCATCAGACACGATGGGCTTAAATAACACTGTATTACAATAGCTCATTAGCGCCCCCTGTTGATTTCAAAATTGTCATACTTGAGCTGTCTTGTCATGTTTTTTCTTTGGAGTTGTCGTATTGTTTCTTTCATCATGTTATATATTTAAGTATATCACACATATTTTCAATTGATTTAACGCGTTAGTAACGTATAATCTTACGATAAAGGAAAACATCGTGATGCAACCTACACATATCTGAGAAGAAATTCAATTTTATGTGTGAATTCAACCAACCCGCACTGGATCACCGCGGTTGACTATGGTCTAGTCACCCCTAAATTGGGGTAGGTTCAGATCCCCGAAACGCCACTCTCACCGGTACAGATATGTTGGCCTGAATGACTATACAAATATTCATCGGATAAATAACGGACGGATCAACTCAGCAGTTACTTATTTTTTGGACATGCCAAAATGTTATAAATTTTTTATTTTGCAAAATGTTACGGCAATGAGGACTTCTTACATTATTATTATTATCTTATTTTAAATTTACATATTAATGACACTGTCAGGTGAGTAGGGGAGCACCGAGTACAGTCTGGAAGATGGAGTGAGCCAGAACGGAATCAAATAACCCTGCTTTTTAATATTGGTCATTCAGCTGATTTTAATGTTTAAAAAATAAATAAAAATGTTCTTGTCCTGTAGCATACAGTATTTTACTGTCAATGCGAGGGACACTAATTTTAAAAAAAATGATGTTTTTTTTCCCTGTTACTTCCCAAATCAGTCTTTTATTTTTTATAGGATTTGTTTTAAATACTATGTTTTTTTTTATGATTTACAGATGAGAAGTTAGAAAAATTGCCCATAGTTCAAGAAGACGACAACTTAAAAAAACCGTTGGAATCAGAATTAGATTTACAGCCAAAATTAGATGCAAAGAAATTAATTCTTTCTAAAGTAGAACACTTTGATGTTGAAACTCCACAACATCCGGAAAAAATTGAAAATATACAATTTACAAAAGTAAAATTGAAAAAATCTATTCAGAAACCTAAGCCAGAACCAACCTCCACTGTAACTTTACCCAAATTCCAGCTAAAGAGCCGCATCAAAATAATTGATGACTGGCCTCCAAAGGAATTAAAACCAATATTGACCAATTTAGGAAGTATACGACAGAATGGAGAGATATCACGCAATGTAAAAGAAGCAGCAAAGGTTAAACGAAAACCTGTCAAAATTTCTTTTATTCCCGAAGCAGAAAAAACTACGTTAGAGAAACCTGATATTTTCCCAGATACTATAAAGACAGAGAAAACAAAAGCGGATGAAAACCTTAAGCCAAGTGAGATTACATATGAAGAAAATGATGTAGAATTAAAACAAGCAAAGCCAAAAGTGAAACCTGCCATAGACATGCCAGACGCTACTGAAAAAGTTACTCCTATCAAAAAAGATTTAGAGGAAAAGAGTCAAAAAATTGATGAGCCATTAACTTCAATTGAAAGTGAAAAGGAAATAACCGATAAAATATTTGATAAAAAACCAACAAAGAAACACCCTAAACTCGTTCCACTTCAAATAGAAAGTAAAACTTTTGAACCCAGTGAACCTCAATTCGTAGATAGTACTGAAGGCCCGGTATTTAAAAAGCTTAAGTTAAAAAAGACTGTCGCTCCTCTGAAGCAGGATACTTCATCGGTAACACTACCTAAATTTCAATTAAAAAGTCGTATAAAATTCGTTAGTGATTGGCCTCCAACAGTCACTAAGCCAATAATAACCACCATAGGAAGTATCCGTCAAAATGGAATACTTTCGCGAAATGTAAAGGAAGCTGCAAAGCTTAAAAAAGAAGTCATCCCGACGCCTAAACTACCTGAAATACACCATACTCCATTGGAGAAAACAATGTTCGATTCTGAAGATATAAAACTAAGTATCGAAGCGAAACACGAGAAAGAATCGACTGAGAAGATCCATGATACTATGAATATTGCCACTACAGAAACGGAGCCAGAGCAATTTACAATAAAACCTAAAAGGCCAAGTCTGAAGAAGGTACAAGAAATAACAGATGAAGTAACTATTAAGAAAACATTAAAACCTGTTCGGAAACCGTCTATTCCACAAGCGGATGACGCCGAACCGGAAATAGTAACATTTAGACCAAAAACAACGAAAACGAAAGAGGATGTGGAACAAGAATTTAACATTCATTTAGATTCCTATGCTGAAGAAGAAATCTCTATGTCGAGTAAAGTAAAATTAAAACCTCAACGGATCCCTACTTTTGATGAGGCAGCTAATGAAACATCAATCCAATTTTATGAAGAAACAGAAGCAGAAGGAATGGTAGAAATCGTGGAAACTGAAGAAAACGTAAGAGATGAAATGGCAGATATTACAATACCCTTTAAGAAACAGCCGGAATATATAAAAACAAACGAAGACGAAGTAACTTCGAAAGTTTTTAAGCCAAAGACAGAGACAGAAATAACACAAGATGTAAATATAACGTTAGACAAAAAACCTAAATACACTGTTCATGATCAAGAAGGCGTTACTTTTGATGTTAAATCTCGCACAGAAAAAGTCACTTCCGAAGACGTATCGCTATCCAGCAATGTGATTATTAAACCAAAAATGAAAACTACCCACGCTGAAGGGTCTGCGGAAACTTCTATAAAAGTGACTCAAGAATTTGAAGATAATAGTCAAATTGAAGAAATAATAGTAAGTGATGTAGAATCAGAAGAAAACGTTGAAATGGTGATTAGACCAAAGGGAAAAAAACCAAACTATGAAATAAGTGAAGTAGAGGAGGTAAATGTTGAACTCAAACCGAAAAAACCCAAGAATGTTTTATATGAAGAAGAAAACCTTACATTTTCTACTAAACGTACACCAAGAAAGCCTTTGGAAATACAAGGTACAATCTTTTTACCCAGCTTTTTTTAAAAGATACATAATTCGTAAGAAATTATTTTTAAAGTATGTACTATAATTTTGTCCATGTTGATTACTTCACTAACTGAATTTATTTACATTTTAGAAGCGGATGCATCGATGAGTATAGCTAGGGAGCAGGAATTCCCTGGTAAGTCTCATTTTCGCCACTATAACATCATAGATATTTCATTTATGTTTTGTTATTACTCATTGTTGAGAGAGTGGTTTTGGACTGTCCCGTATAAAGCCATGTTGACACATCTACATGTGTTGTAATTTTATTTAATTTGTAATTTTATTTTGTATGGACCATGTGTCTGCAATAAAAGTTTTTTTATTATTGTTATAATACTCACGGCAATTGAAATCCACTATTACTTTATTTTTACCATCCATTCACATCAAAATATGGTATTCGTTTCTATATTGACAAAATTTGTATGATATTTGTATAGGTACAGCGGAAATAATCGCGATTCTTCTCATTACATGTGTCTTACATATTTCTCAGAAACTCCAGTCAACGTGCGCAGGGGTGACACAGTTTTCGCCGTCTACTCGTATGTAGCAGAAACTGACGACGCCATAAATCTTGTGGAGGGAGAACGATTATATATCTTAGGTAACGAAAATTAACTTTTACTTCATTATACATTTTATTTACTTCTAAAAATATTATTTTAGTTACACTTTTGCAACTGAAAAGCTTTTCGAGCAAACCTGTAACCAAAGAAATAATGTGTTGCCTTACAGATGAACCTTATATCTGATCCCTAGTCGAGTATAAAATTTCAATAAAGACTATTTCAATTACTTTGTATCCGAGGGGGTACAATAATAAATTAATAGTCATCTAAACAATAGAGCAAGAAAAAAAAACAAGAAAATTATTGCTACGTCATAAACAGAAACTATGTAAACATATACTTTAATTATATATTCAATAAATATCATTATAACTATTTATTTTTTTAGAAACTACAAATCAAGACTGGTGGTTTGTTCGGAAACATCTAACTGAAGAAACAGGTTGGGTACCAGCACAATATCTAATGGATGAACCAAACTACACTTCATATCTACAAAAGAAACTTAATGAAAAAATTGATAAGCTTCCAGTATTTGAAAGTAAGAAATCAATTTTACAAGTAGTTATATTTAAAAGGAAAACTGTTTGTTTCTAAATCCTTTCACTTTTTTCTAGAACCTACGTCTGAAGAACAGGCAATAGCGCCAATATTTGTGGAAAAGTTACGTCCTAAGCATACTCCAGATGGATCTACTGTGCAGTTTGAATGCCAAGTAGAAGGATATCCAAGACCGCAAATCACTTGGTTCAGACAAACAGCTATAATAAAACCATCTCAGGATTTCCAAATGTATTACGATGACGATAATGTTGCTACTTTAATCATTCGAGAAGTGTTCCCAGAAGATGCTGGTACATTTACTTGCGTAGCGAAAAATGCAGCTGGTTTTGCATCAAGTACAACTGAATTAACTGTTGAAGCACCCTTGTCGGATCATGGATCCGAAATGACTATTTTATCAAGAAAAAGTCTGTCTAGGGAGTCTTCTTTGGCTGACATATTAGAAGGTATTCCGCCTACATTTTCGAAGAGACCAAAGGCCCAATATGTCGAGGAAGGTTCTAACATTTTGTTAGAATGTAGACTTGTTGCTATTCCGGAGCCAGATATAGTCTGGCTATTTAAAGGCGAAGAAGTAGTGCCTAACGAAAATATTTCGATAGTGACAGAATCAGATATGCATATGTACTGTAGCGTATTAAAAATAACAAATGTAAAGAAACATCAAGAGGGTACGTATACAGTGGTTGCTGTAAATAGAGAAGGTGAAGCGAATCTACCTATTGTACTGAAAATAAAAACAGGCCAAAAGGAAAAACCACAAGTTATTGAACCTCTTAAAAACATGTCCATTAGAGAAGGAGAAAGTTTTGTTCTCACTGTTCAAGTAGTTGGAAATCCGAAACCGAAAGTAACATGGTATAAAAATAATGAACCGATAAAATCAGACGTCTGTAAAACTGATGGCGATATTCACACTATTACAGTAATAAAACCTAGAAAAGGAATAGATGATGGAATTTACACCCTTAAGGCTAAAAATACAGAGGGATCCACCCAAACTAGTGCCGTTATTACTATTGAAGGTAAATATCACAAGTCAGTCGAGCTTCTTATTTTTCTTCCTAATTCAGTTGTTATTTTTTTAATGATATTTTAAAATACCAATATTAAATTAAGTTCTTAACTCATCTTGCCGTTATTTCCAACTGCCGCAGTACTTGTATAAGAGCAATGTATTGTTATTGGTGTCATACGACAATGGCCAATCACCGTGATTGGCTAATGCTTACTTAAATTATATAAGTATTTTTTTAAATGTCTTTTGAAATGACAATAACTTTTATTCACCGCCGACTAAGAATTGTATAAATTGTTAAATATGTTAGTACAGGGAATTTTTAATCGTAATTTATCCTTAATATGTGTATATGTATTCAATTTTTATTTTTAACAAAGTAGAGTTTCTAGATCATTTAACCTCAAGATTATTCTAAAAGTAATTTAATTTATTAGCTGCTCATAATTTTTATGTTGGTCTTTTAGAACCTACAGAAGAAGATGCGGAACCGCCGTTATTTATTCACAGATTCCAAGAAATAACTGTGAACGAAAAAGGTACTATAAAACTGTTTGCCAAAGTAACGGGAAACCCCGTTCCAACTATAACCTGGTACAGAAATAATAAAGTAATAACTCCTTCCGATACAATTACCCAAACATTCGACGGTGAAAACATCGAACTAATTATACGTAATGTGGATTCTGAAATTGATTCTGGTGATTACAAATGTGTAGCATCAAATAGCGCTGGTAAAGCATCTCATGGAGCTCGTGTTACCATCGATGTCGATAAAGTGGTATTTGTTAAAAATCTCCATAAATCCTATGAAGTAGAAGAAGGAAAACTAGTTATTTTAGAATGTGAAACTTCTCATACGGTTTCTACTAAATGGTACCACAATAATAAAGAGTTAAGTGGAATGGATCACAGGGAAATAATACAAGAATCCCGAATACATAAACTGAAAATTAAGAAAACTAAACTAACCGATACTGGTAGGATAAAATGTATCGTAAAAGATCAAGAAACTAGTACACACTTAATAGTTCATGAAACAACTCCTGAATTTATTAGGAAATTACAAGATTTCGAAGTTAAAGAAAAAGATGTCGCAATCTTGGAAGTAGAAATAAATTCAGAAACCGCAGATGTATTATGGGAAAAGGAAGGTAAAGTAATCAAACCTAAAAAGAATAAATATGATTTTGAGAAACGAGGCAATGTTCGAAAATTATTTATCAGAAATACTTCAGTACACGATGAAGGCGAATACACGTGCATATTACGTGATGATTCATGCACTGCGGAAGTGACAGTAGTCGAGTTACCTCCCGAAATCATATCACGTCTTACAGATCAAAGAGTAAACAAAGGCAACAAGGCGACATTCGAAATTGAACTGACAAAGGGTGATGCATTAGTTCAATGGTATAAAGATGACATGGAAATACAATTTTCAAATCATATTCAACTTACAATTGATGGTAAAAAACAAAAGTTAAAGATTTATGACTGCGAAGAGAGTGACGGTGGAAAATACACTTGCGTTGTAGGTAATGATAAATGCACAGCGACTCTGACTGTTGAAACACCATCGATTGATTTCACCATGCGTCTACCTGAATTCATCATAGTCCCCGCATATGCAGATGCATATTTAACTGTTGAAATACCAGATGACCAATATGATGTTACTTGGTTAAGGAGAAAAAATAAAATTGAAGATTCGGAAAAGTTTACCTTAATATCTGATGGTAAGAAACGAACAGTTATTATTAGAAAATGCTTGGAAGAAGACCAAGGTGAATATTCTTGTTTGTTGTTAGACGCGATGTGTTCGACGAAGTTAAAAGTAGAAGGTGAGTTCCATTTTAAATTGTTTTATATACTAGCTGTTTCCATTCATTTTTGTTACACAGAAAAACTTTGTATTTATCGTTTACATTGCCTAAAACTTTCAATTGCAAATGTCAAAATTCAAATGCTCAAATGATAACGAAGGGTATTTGCCATTGGCTGAGTATTTCCGTTATCATGGCAACCATCTTTGCTGCTATTTGAAAATTTAGTCCCTTTCTCGCATAACATTTTTTCTTTTCAATTTACACACCCTTAAGTTATATGTGAGAAAATATGTAGCTTAAAGCGTGTCGTAAGCTTTTATTACAAATTTTTTTTTTAAATATGCCGTGATTGCTGCGATCCAGCGTTATAAAAAAAGCGTGTGTTTACGCTTTATTATATAAGTATAGATTTATATACATACTGTACATTAATTTGCTTACATTTATAAATTTTTATATGTATTTTTACAGTTACAGAATTCTCTCCTAAAATCTTAGACTACACAAAGGAATACAAAATAAAGAAAGGAAGTGATGTAACAATAAGTGTCAGTTACGAAGCAGTTCCTAAACCTAATGACGAATGGATTGTTAATTCTAAGATAATAAAGAGGACCAAGCATACAAAACCATTCATAGATTCAAGCAATGCTAGTCTCACTATTAAAAAAGTTGACAATACGGATGCAGGCATCTATAAACTTCGTCTAGAGAACAACTGCGGAAAAGCAGATGTTGATATCAATGTTGTCATTACAGGTATTGTTAAGTTGTGACTAAAACACAAATAAATTTACTTAAAATTGGTAATCTCATGTGGCGAAAATAATATTTAAAATATCTTTGCAGATATTCCATCTCCGCCTGGAAAACCTAACGTATTGGAGGTGGATGACAGTTCTATTAACATATTTTGGGATGAACCAAAGAGCAATGGATTTTCGGATATTACTTGCTACATTGTTGAATATCAAGAAAGGAATACTTCAGAGTAAGTCTCTCGTATTAATTATATTGTTTATATTTTACTCAAGATTTAATCATCTAAATCAAAGTTACAACTTATGTGTTTTATATATTTTGATCCAGCTTTTAACTTTACTGTGACTTTAACTAATTACTGTGAAATTAATTTTTGTAAATTTTGTTCTTCATTTTTAGGTGGTTATCAATCGAGAATATCACGAAAACTCAAGTTTATATTAAAAATTTGAAGGTTGATACTTATTATCGATTCAGAGTGTTTGCAGTTAACGAAGTCGGTGTTAGTGAATCTTCCGAATGCTCTGAATTTATTTTAATAAAGAAAAAAGTATCAAAACAAGCTCCCTCTGTAGAAAAACCATTAAAAGATGTAATAGGAAATCCAAACGAAGATGTAGAACTAACTTGTATATTTGGAGGCATGCCTCAACCAAAAGTTACCTGGTTTAAAGATGGAAAGAAAATTATTACTTCTAAATCTACATATGTCGATAGAGTAGCAACACTTATAATTTCCGTGGAAGAAAAATCTCAAGGGGAATACAAATGTGTTGCCGTTAACGATTATGGTGAAGTAGAAACATCGTGTATCATAGAAGTGCAACAGAAACCTATTATACATATAACGGAAAATGAGAGGTCACAAAAGCTTAGAGTTAATGATAAATGGTCCGTAACTGCTACCATTGATGGTATACCCAAACCGCAAATTGTTTGGTATAGAAATGGCTCTAAGATTGATGATTCAAGTGACATCCAGAAAACAATTAACGATAATGTTAGCGTGATAAACATCCCTAAAGTTGAACGGTTACACAGTGCAAAATATACAATTGAAGCTTATAATAACGCTGGCTCCACTTCTTACGACGTCACCTTAAGTGTATACGGTAAGCTACATTACAGCGATTTTGATGATTATCACTGATGTACGGCCTTTAGTTATCATGTTAAATTGATTTGTTTATTCTTCAATCTTTTGAAATTGATCTATGTGTGTGTTACACTATGATTTAAAACCTTAATAAGAAAGATAAGCCTTGTATAGGACTTCAAACCCAGAATAATTCTTACTAATATTCTAAATGTGAATGTTTAGGTAGATGGATGAATGGATTGATGAATGGATGTTTGTCAGAAGGTATTTCCGGAACGGATCCACGGATCTCGCTGAATTTTGGCATAAATGTAGAACATAGTGTGAAAGAACACATGCGCCACTAATTTTTTTATAATAGCGCGCGGACGGAGTCGCGGGCGACTGCTGTTACTGTAATATTTTATTTCTACAGATGTACCAAGTAAACCAGAAGGCCCTGTTGTTATAAAGGAAATAAGCAAAGAATCTGTCACAATACAATGGAAGCCACCTTTGGACGATGGCGGCTTAGATATAACAAAATACGCAGTTGAAAAATATGATCCAGAAATGAGGCAATGGCTTAAAGTAGCTGATGTTGATAAAGAAGTTACATCTTATTGCTTCCAAGGATTGAATGAAAATAATAGTTATAAATTTAGAATAATGGCCATAAATCCTATCGGGGTCTCTGAAGCTTTGGAAAGCGAGTTGATAGTAATAAAGACAGCTTTGGGTAAGTAAAACTTTGAGGAGTATTAAGACAATTGAACATTTTATTTATGAAATTAATACAGTTTTATTTTAATAATGCTTTATATTTATTCCAGACGTGCCATCACCGCCGTTGGGCCCGTTAGGTATTTACGGCATAACTAGTGATTCTGTAACGATATCATGGTCTCCATCAGAAAGAAATGGTGGTTCCGCTATACTGGACTACACTGTAGAAATCAAAGACGGCAAAAAGTGGAAACAAATAGCAACCGTTACAAGCACCACGGCTAAAATAGAAAAACTGCGTGCAAATGTGACATACAAATTGAGAATATACGCTAGAAATGAAATTGGTGTGAGCTTACCTTACATTCCCGAACAAGAAATAACTATTGGGAAAACTTTATGTAAATATTTTTATTATCTCTTACTTTAATACTAAAAATTTTTTACAACAAAAAAAAAAAAAGATTTTGTGTTAAAATTTATGTCACTTTTGATATTTTAATATTTAAAATAATTTACTATTTTAGCTCCACCTTCTCAACCGCTAAACGTTGTGGTACGAGAAATTACTTCGAGATCAGTCACTCTGTCGTGGATGGCCCCAGAGAGCGATGGTGGCAGCGTAATAACAAGTAAGATGGACATATGTTTATTATTTCGTAACTAAAAACTTTAGAAGGATTTTAATGACACTGAAAATAAGTTACTTAATGCATTATTGATGACTTTTTTTTCTTATCATACATATTTAAAATAAAACCTTTAATTTCAGATTACATAATAGAATATACGACAGCAAATAGAAAATCATGGTCGAAAATAATCACAGTTAATGGTTCAACCTATGAACATTGTATTGAGAACATTAGGGAAAAGGAAGATCTCATATTCAGAATATCTGCAGAAAACATAATTGGCATTAGTTTACCGACAGAATCAGAATTAGTGCATTTGGAGAAACATGCCAGTAAGTTTGTTTGCAATAAGTCTTTTCCTATTGGTGTATTTGAATTTTAACTAGCTCGTTTCCTAATATTTAATTGTTTATCATTATTCGACACATATAATATCCGTATTAAAATTAATAAAATAAACTTCCGAAGAAATGATAACTATTTTTAATTTACAAGTAATGTATACAAAGATGTTATTATAGTAGTAGGAATATAGGGCGTCGGTGGCTCAAGAGTAATCTACAAGTATTGGGTTCGAATCCAGTCATGTACCAATGTGTTTTTTGATTTACAAATGTACCTTTATCCGACATTCTTGTAACCTGCACATGTCTACGAAGAAATTTATAGATATGTGTGAAGTCAACCAATACTTCCTGAGCCAGCGTGGTTGACTAAGGTCTAATCATCCCTAATATAGGGTAGGCTTCGACCCTCTCAGTGAGGATATATAGTGAGCTGATGATGATGAGGAATATAAATAAAAAGTGAGAGTAGCGTAACGAAGTCATAGTAAAAATTTGAATACAAATCCGTTGCTTGCTTTCATAACCGAAGTTAGTTATTTATCAATTTGTATTCCAGCTGTACCTTCCCCACCAATTGGACCATTAGAAATCAGAACAGTAGGCAATAACATTGTTATGACGTCTTGGGGAACGCCGGAATGGGACGGAGGTGCCCCTCTGTTGGGATACAACATAGCCATCCGCGACGTCACAAAAACAATGTGGATGGAAGTTGGAAAAGTTGACAGTCAAACATTGAAATTCAATATCAAGGATTTGAGTGAGAACCATACCTACATGATAAGAATATACGCTCGCAACGAAATTGGTATCAGCGAACCGCTTGAATCCGATGAACCATTTAAAGTTATTCCTGGAGAAGGTAAATATTTATTCATTTTTGTTATAATATTTTTTTATAATTACAAAAGTGCTTATGGTTATGCTTATGCTATTGAAGCATTTACCAAGTGCGTTTTCGTCTTTTATAAGCTTTTCAATTTAACCTTTAACAATTTGTTAAAACTGTTGTTATTACTCTATACTTCAGTACTAATTATATTGGTCTTTACCGAGCATGGTCATACTGACTGAGAGACCAGTCAAAATCTAGTCATTGTTTGTCTTTGAACGCACTTTTCTTTAGTTACTTACTATCATCATTACCATTCGTTATTCGTTCCCTGTAGAATATACCTTAGCTTACTCTAGAAGTATCTCCCGCTATCATTTATTGTTTACTGAACTTTGTAATTTAAGTGACAATAATTTGTACAGACTCATATGCTGATGAGGAACCGGGCGAACAAACAGAGATGACAGAGCCGACGTCCTTCAGTACACAGACAACGACATCGTGGCTACGCGAACACAACATGGACGCCGACATACGATCTTACGCCCGTGGCTCCCTCCTGCGACGTGACGAGTATTTCTTCAGAATATGGTACTACGCCAAACAACTGTTCAAGTGAATTAATAATGCACGTTCGAACATTGACCTGTGATATTTCAGAACAAAATTTATTGTTCATATAGTTCGCGAATAGTAAACATTAGACTAAAATTTAAAGAGCGTCCATCTTGAATTCTATCTCGCTTAAAGTTTGATACCATTTTTATATGAATGTAATTTAAAAAGAAATATTTATTATAGATATTAAGTTAAATTATTTATTTATTTAAAAAATATACTTAATAATGTAATTTATAAAATTTGATGTTAATATTTAAGCCTTATCTTTATTTATTTACTAGGGGAGACGTTTTAAATATAGGTGCATTAATTTCGAAATAATTGATAAGACTTAAATAATATACATCGAATTTTATTAAAAATGGAAAAATGAAATAAATAATAGCAACCCAAATAAAACATGTTTTTTTTTTTCGACTACAAAATACATTATCATATCAGAATACATCCTACTCCTTTTGGTAAAGGTCGCGATTATGAATATAACAACTGAGTTAAAAATTATATCTTACAATTCAAAATCAGAGTAAGAAAAACTATTGAATCTGTAAAGGAAAATGTTTCTAATGTCCACTCTATAACTAACTTGTTACTTTTTGGTCACTGTCATACATAGGTAATTTAGGGTTAAAAAAAGAACATAGCTAAGTACTCATTTATTTAATATCAAATATTTAACTTAACTATTATGATATAATGAAAAGGCATCTAATTACGAGTATTTAAAGTTCAAGATTCGAACATTGAAATGTTAAAGAGTAAAACTGTATTGTTATTACATTGTTACTAATAAATGCTTAAAATACAATAACTTTAAAACCAACACTTCATGATACTATATTGGCACTAATACATAAATTAGAATCAACGAACAATCATGACAATTTTATAATAAAAAACATTGTTATAATCTAAATAGTAGGCACAGCTACAAACACACATTACTGGCGATTTCTGCGACCTGGAAATTAAAAACAAATTAAGTGTTAATAATCATCATATTATATGAGTCATGCTTTTATACAAATAACCATTATTCTTTTCAAATATCTTGTCAGCCAAAGATCATCTTTGCGCTACGCAGTGCCCTCTCGCATTTTGCTACGCCACGACACACCAAAAAATTATTGTGTTCTGCGCAGCTATAAGTGCAAATTTAAGTGCCGCCAATATATAATTAATACGTGTAAATGAATGAAGTAATTTTTATTTATTTATATTATGTGTCTTACCCTTATCTTTGGTGGACTTGACTTGTTTGTTTTTGTTGCATTTTTTAGTAATGCGTCGGCTCTGGTCGCAAGTCGGGTCGCTGTTTGCTTTCAACATGTCTGTCCTAGACATCTCGCCATTGGCACTACATTCGCTCCATGATGATTTCTCGTAACGACACGCTTTTGACAGAAAAATAATATATTTAACTGTATCAAGTAGACATTAGATTTATTTTTTTATAGGACGGAATGCGATAAAACAATAATATTGCATGTCTTCAATTTTTTTTTCCGTTGAAAACACTGTGA
This sequence comes from Papilio polyxenes, assembly GCA_026167825.1. Classification (NCBI taxonomy): domain Eukaryota; kingdom Metazoa; phylum Arthropoda; class Insecta; order Lepidoptera; family Papilionidae; genus Papilio; species Papilio polyxenes. The sequence continues at coordinate 7,897,501 of JAOPJD010000025.1, read as the reverse complement.
GAATCTTCATTTTTGAAAAATATAAAAAAAAATAACAGTGAACAAAATAAAAGTGTTATTACCTTTCTTACATTTCTTCTGAATCGTTTTTGTACGTTCGCAGTTCGAAACATCTCCTTTTTTCAAAGTAAGCGTTCGCGAACGTATATTCGTTTTAGAGTCGCATTCGGACCAGGCGCCTCTGACATAGCGACATGTCTCTGAACAAACATATAAAATAACACTTAAATATATTTAATTAATTTTAACTAAAAATATGAAATGAGATGAATGATGAATGAATTTTATGTTATGGTAGGTAATAGTTTAAATAATTAAAAATGACATGACGACTCCTAATCAAGGATGCCATAATTAATTCAATTATTTTCATGTGCTGAGTTATCATGGTATAAATATAAAATAGACAATTTGTATTGTATGAACCTCTACTGTAATATGTATATGTTACGAGTATATACCTCTATTTTTAGCGCCTCTTTCGTTGCGGACGACCGCTTCATGGTCGCCATTCTCCAAAACCTCCCCTTCAGCTGACGCTATAGCCACCAGTAGTAGGATCAAACCAGCAACCATCCAACCGCACTGTTTATACTGCAACAAAATTATAACAATAAACAATATAGCAATTTTGAACTCGACAACTAGGGTATTGTAAGCTAATCGGGAGCCTAAAAATTATGTCGGATGGTAAACCGTATGTGTTTTTTATCTTTTCATTTATTGTTGAAAAAGACATTGTATAAGAAAATTGTATACCAAATTATAACATTTCCTCTTTGTTTTAATAATATCAATAGTAATAATATAAATTGTATTGCGCTCACTAAATATACGAAAAGCTGAGTCCAGCTGTGGACAGATATAGGTTGATTATACTAAACCATTATCAGTTTCCAAATAATCAAGTAAACCTAACCATGGGTTTTCATTAACGAAACACTAGTTCAAACAAAAAGGTCTTTCGCCGTTATGAAAATTTGTACACATATCAATTACTTAAATGGTTTATAAATTCGAATAAACATCGGATGCGAAGTTGCGCCAGCATTACGGTGAGTTTCCACTCTTGTAACACTTGTACAGAAATAATATCACAGTTTCTTTTATGGTTTTTGAAAATATCATTATAATCCCATTCGTCCTGTTACCATCGTACATAAAACACGAAGGACTGAGACACAGAATTTAATTTAATAAAAGAACAAAATCATTTAGAAAATGACGCAAGCAAATTAATGTATTTTATTTATATTAAAATTAAAAAAACTCTATCAACACCTTGGTCTTAAATCTACAATCTGCTTAACTATCGGTTAATTGACTGAACGGAGCTGTTTTAAATACAAGAGTTCGCTTCGCATTTTTTATTTACTATATAAAATTTCGCAATAGCTTTACTTTTGATGAGAATAAAGTTGTTTTTCATTATTACTTTTAAAAATTTTAATAATTCAACTTGAATAAATATTTTTAATCAATAAACATATACATTATATTTTTATTTGCTAAAATTAGTTCACAATATTTCTTATAGGTGAAGACACTAGGTGATAATAGTTTTTTTCCTATTCAAAATAAAAACGAAACACATTTTCTAAAGTTGATTATAGTAAGTATTGACTTTAATATTTTTTCTCATTATTGTCCTCGTTTGTAAACAATTGACAACATGAATTGTGGTTTTAGAGAGCAATTTGTAAATTCATATCGCTTATGTTTATTAATATACGTCGAACGAATGATAGTGACCAGTCAACGACTTTATTGTTTCATAGTTACGGACTCAATACGAAAATAAACTCAATGAGTTGCTTGCCACTTGTATCTGATAACAAGTGTGGTGATAATAATTTATTGTTTTATGTATTTACAGGAAGTATACAGGCTCTATATCCGGGTCTGTCTTGTCCCTAATACACTTTCGTAATCATTTCTCAGTTTTATATTGAGCATTTCTCCAATTTAATTGTTTTAATTTCATCCATCCATCCATTCAGCCTCGTAATGTCCACTGCTGGGCATAGGCCTCCCCCAAAGATCGCCACAATGATCGGTCCTGTGCAACCCGCATCCAGGATTCTCCCGCATCCTTGACCAGATCATCGGTCATCGGTGCGTCAACCTGTACGTGGCCTCCATTCCAGTACTTTGCGGCCCCATCGGCCGTCCGTTCTAATTCGCTATCATAAAATTTGTATATAAACAAATTTTGCCGCTAAAACACAAGTCAAGTGGCGACATCTCGTAGCTGAATTGCATCCCTGACCTAAAATTCGAACAAAGACCTCTGGAACTAAAGAAACAAAAGCAACAAAGTGCTTGTACGTAATATAACACTAGTTTCCATCTTTATTTCTACGCCGTGGCACAAGTATTGATTTACAGAGAGACAAAACAAAAAAGTCCGTAGAGGATGCATTCCACAAAAAGACCCATAAAATACCTACATATGGTATCTATTAACATGCTACGTGTTAGAGCGGGACGGATTAAATTGCATAGGTTACGGAATCCGGCACAATATTTGTATCGGCATCAGATGACAGCAGATCATTCACAATAAGTTTAAAATAAAAATCCTTGTTTATTTTTATCCCTTAATTTTTGTCTTCTCCCAATTTTTTTTTTATATTAATATATTTGGAATAAATGCATAAATAATAATAAATTCAAAAAGTAAAACCAGGACGAACGGAAGTAAAACAATCTTTAACAATATAATTTGGTTTTGTAAAAATTTCTGTTATTTCACGAGGAACAATTATGATTAATAATAAATAAAGGAATGTATTTTTAAAATTAACGCGTGTATTATAAATTAAAAACAATTTATAAAGTTTGATTTATGTAATATCGCGCTTAAAAGTAGCAGTAATTCTAAATTATTTCGAAAACTACTTATATTGGGGATCAATAAGTATTTCGATTAGTTAAAATGTGCTTACCTCCATGTTCGCAGTTCAATTTCTTTGAGTAGGGTAGAGTGCGTGCTGTCCGGTCGAGGTTCGGTACGCGAGTGCGCGACGCTAGAGACTCCGAGACTCGGAGGACGCTTGGCTATTGATCTGTCCCTTACTACACCCGGGACTGGTAAAGTACCACTGTACACAGCATACTCCTGCTCCTGGTCCCCCGCCGCCCCTCGCCCGACACTGCCGCCTTCCCCCCGGACACATCCGTAAGATCTCTCTATCTACGGCCCAACAAGATTTATTACTTTTTCCGGGAATGACCGGATTTCCTTCGCGGGACGACTTTGGTTTTTTTCCTGGCGAGACGCCAATTAACTTAGAGATTTAATGCGCAGCTCGATTCCATTTTGTTTTCATACAACTTGTTTATCGAAACCCGTTTTTAAGAAACAATTAAAACGTTAAATGCCCTTTAAATAAGTAACTTAACGATAAATATTGTGTACATTTTTTTTAAAAAAGACCAACAAGAACCAAACGTATGATTTCGTTTACGTCGTCATTATTTTGTTAACACTTACTAAGACTTTATTGAAGGTATCAGATCATGGCTCTTCAATGGTCAAATCGAGCAACGTTGGATGGGAATATGAACATTATAAGGAGAATACTTTAACAACACCCTTAGACCGTAGATTATACTAAATTACTACTAAGTACGTCATGAAACCGTAAACGTAACGTTCTTCATACATTTTACGTTATATTATATCGTAGATTGTTTATATTAAAGTTGGTGAGAGATTTAATAATGTCTTTGACAAAAATACGGTTTAAAGTGAGGCACACCTGCTCTAGAAATTTAATTTTAGATATTTCAAAAGTATTTGGTGCGCGTGAAACTCTGAGAACACTTGCATCTCGACGTTTCTTTCCTTTTACTTTTTACATCGTGTCCTCAAGTTGGCAAGTTGAAAATAAAACGAGTGCAATTTCATTTCGATGTCAGGAAAATATTTTAAGAATGTTTTCGCATATAAACGATTTACCTATATATATGACTGTAACATTTAAAATTGGTTGGTTAATTTTCAATTATAATATTAAATTGTTTATATACAATGTGAAAATGGACAATTTTAGCAATGGAAACCCACGGCTAACTTGTTATTTGGTACCATCCATGAGATATCACCGCGATCGATTTCGACCGGGAAGAATTCATTTACGAAACATAACTGCAACATCGCAATGCATAAATGAATTGAATTTCGTAAATGAATATCGCAATTCCGGGATGTTCGTATTTGTACTGTTACGGTTTATAGTTGCGTGTATATTGCATATCGACTGGAAGGAATTACGCGGAATTGATTCACAAAATCGTATTAAATCAAATGAATTTGTTTTGTTAATGAATGCAAACTTACAAATTCAATTACATATTCGTTAGTTACAATTAAAATGGATCAGAGGATTTCAAGTCAGAAAATTTATTAAATACTAGCCGTCGACCGCTACTCTGTCCGCGCGGCTTTAAATAATGTGTTCTTCCTGACTACTTTCTACATCTATGCCAAAATTTCATCCAAATCCGTTGAGCCATTCCGGAGTTACCTTCAAACAAACATCCATCCATCCATCCAGCTAAACATTCGCATTTACAATACAAAATAAACTTTGGTAGACGCCAGCGAAAACAACATCTACTGCAAGAATTGGCCGTCTTGCCCGGTAAAATAACACGACCACACAGAAGACTGGCATGAACCGGAAGTAATTCCGCGTTTCGTCTGATGGGTGTGCCTGCTTCTTATAAAGGAAAGAATGGGAAGGATGGGGAATTGTCGGAGTAGGAGACGTATAATGAGGGAAAATATTCTCTTCTTTCTGTACATACCCGTCTCCATTGATTAAAGGTAGGCAACGCATTTGCAATTGCAAGTATCTATGGGCAGCGGCCGCTTCGCTATTTCAGCGAATCAGGTGGTCGCTTGCTCGTTTGCCACCTTATGTTATATGAAAATTTTTAGTAAGATTGTAATTCGATGTTTTATGAATTAAACGTAAGCTAAAAACAAAAAGTATTGAATTTAATGTAATTTACTAAGAGAAATTGATTCCGGGTTTGTAAGATAGTTTAGGGTTTGAAAAATAAAATTAAAAAGCAATGGTTTTAGAGCTTTAGAGGTCTAGATTAATTTTATTTCTTTATTGATTTTAATGGTTCTCAAAATCTTTGCTTTTTGTTTACATATACTAATTTTTTACTTTATTTTCTCTAAGCTTTAAGCAAAATAAATTTTTAAAAAATTATAGAAAATCCTGAAAATGTCTAACAGATTCGAATCACTGTAAATAGTACCAATAAGCTACTTTAACGTAAATTTAAGTAACGTTTTAATAATCCTCTTAAATAAAATTGTTCAAATAGTTGAATTAATCCTTCTCCGAGCATCGTATCGCAGTTGAATTCTCGATAAGCCTTCGGATTAATTAAATCTGTTAAATTTTATATTTAGCTGTTTAAAATATACTATTTCCATTGTGCTATTAGTAACCATTTTCAAAAATATTTATCCTATTTAAAATGTAGCCATCAGTAGGTAACTGACGGCTAGCACAACAAGTCACATAACATGTCCTAACAGAGGAAAGAAAAATACTTGTAACCCCCAAGATTATAGTATAGTATTATGCGTTTAGTCTGATGAGTAATGCAGAAGATGTGCAATTTTAGAACGCTTTTTATTGTCAATTTTACCCTCGGTCCAATAACTCAAGAACTTGGTTACTACGGCGGTTACAAAAAATCAGGTGACACATTTACTCATTTACCACCTTCTTAAATGAAAAATGCAATCTTAAGTTCATTTATATTAAATATATTCTACACAAAAATATTTTACTGCTAGAATAAACTAAGAAGCATTTAACTTAGATTTAAAACAACTGCAAATAAAAAGAAAATACATTTCATTTTCTATCAAAGTCTGTGAAACGTAGGAATAAAATGAAACGTAATAAGCAATGCATCAGACCACTCTGGATCCGTTGAATTTTACATTAAAATTTGTAGAAATGCAATATGACTAAAAGAACGATGTAGCTGCTTTTCTATTCCTTTAGCAGACTTTAAAAATATTAATAACTAATTCAGAATATCAAATAGAAAAACTATTAAAATAATATTTCCTCTATTCTGAAGGTTTCTTGCTTTGTTAAAATATAACATTTATAAAGATACCAGTTATATGTTAGCAATGAGTTGAATTAATAAAAGCAAAAAAAATAAAAGCCCCAAAATATCATAGCATATGTTGCACATACAAAATTGTATACATATTTTTCATTATTTCAAAGCCCCGTCGTCAGTATAAGTCATCAGGCTTCTTTTATAAAAATGCTATCTGTAGTTACAATCTGAACCGGATTCTCTTTTCGCCTTTGAAACGTTTCCAGCATGAAAATGCAAAAGCTTCCGACGTATGAAAAGCGAAGGGAGCACAAATGCGACCGTGTTCTGTTGAGTCGAGTGTACGACGGCCCACAGAGTGGCAGGTAACTTCACAAAGCATGTAGCTAGGCTCTTATAAAAGCTGCCAACAGAATTTGGAATTTTTGTCAAAGGAATTAGAAGGATGACTTGCAAAAAATTCTCGTTAAAGTTTCAAACAAAGGCCTTTTCAAGGCAAACATGTGAATCCTATTAAATGTTATGAGATTTTTAGTCGAACACTAAACCGGAATACTTTCATTATGCATGACTTTGATGGCCTCTTGGCTATTATAGTAACAATCGAAAATAGAAAGAATAATAATAGCCACTTAGTTGAAAATAGATGTTCAGTTTTAATGTGGTTAAGTCACTGCCATAGTATCATAGTAAGGATCGTTTTATTTATAAATTCTGCTAGCAGTGTATATCGGCATTCATCCCTATCTACTTTTTTGCTGCTATTAATCTTTTAACATTATGAAAAGTACGAAGTGAAGTTACCTAACTTCTACGCTTGTATACACGTGCTGAAATGCATACAATATTTCAATTTTTTTTTGTCTCTACGTTATCGGTGAGCATTGCTAGATTTGTTTTGGTAACAAAATTAACGATCCGTTAAAACTTATTAATTAAATTGCTATCGTTTATGTTCATACCACAATGCATTGTAGTAACTGGCACCATGAAAATATGGATTGCACTACACATATTTGGTATGAATTTCATTACAATGAAATATTTTTTCAATATTACAATGCTATGCTAAATAATATTTATTCTCAATACAATTCATACTAATGAATATTTCTATTTTCAGTTGCGTATACAACAATAACTAAAGGAGACGCTCCATTTCAACCACGTGAGAAATCAGTGCCTTTTATTGTAAGTATTATAAGAATATAAGCTGTGTCCTTATATATTATCCGACGTATTTTTGGGTACAAAACTATACGACAAACAATTTAGAATCCTCCCTGAGTCAGGTCTTCCTGAATTAAATGAAAAAAAAAACCAAATAAATACTTCTCATTAATACGAGCACCAACGAAACAAGATGCGTTGTGAGCTGCTGTATTTATAACAGAAGAAATAGATAAGTTTATAATAGAATCTATTATATCTGTTAACGATATATGTTACGTTACATCCGTTGATCGAAGTTACAAAGTAAACTTTTCTACGTAGTCTTTATTATATCCCCCTTTAACAGAGCAATTTCTTTTAGTTAGAATAAAATTGTCGCTCGGTAGTTGAGTGGCGTGTTGATTGTCTAATCAAAGCCGACAGCTGAACAACTTCCTTGTCGAGTATTCTCATCCTTAATATTTCAAAACATACTTTGAAAACAGAAGTACATTGTTTAACTTTGAAGATTTATGACAATTTTTGATGACACAAACAGAACACAAACTTTTAAAGGTCCACAGATTTTCTGAATTTATATTCGCGTTGTAGAAGTTTTTGATCCTAAAGGCGCTAAGTGAATTATAGAGGTATAAGCGGACAGACAATCTGCAAACCATTACCGAATATTGTCTGTCAGCTCGTCAAATCCCGCCCTTTTTTATATAGGAAGGAGGCAAACGGGAACTTCACTGTGATCATCGACGTCCAAGGACATTCAAAAGAACTGCAGATCCAAAGGCTGGTACCCTTTTGGACTCTGTTTTAGAACACGATAAAAAGGGCAAGCCATATAGCCCGTTGTTTTAATTTATGACTCATGATCCCCACATAAGTACATCCATTAAAATTTAAATATTTTTTTTTTTTGCAATGACATTTTACAGGTTTATTTTTTATCTCGTTATCGAGGCATTTGCGTTGGTACTCTAGTGTCAAGAACTGCTGTGTTAACAGCAGCGGTTTGCGTTACCCATCCGCTAACAGTTACCAAGGACACGAGGCCCATTAACGTGGTTGCTACTACGTTCTATCGACATCCAAGACGAGGAATAAGAATACAAGTTACGAAGATTATCATACCAAAATGTGAGTATGTAAATATAGTTCTAAAATGTTCTTATTACTTTAAGATCACGGCATAATACACGGTATAAAAAAACATACATAAAAGGTGAATACACTTTGTGTAAGTGTATTTTTCATTTATTTATTTATATTAAACAGTGTACAATAAAATACACAGTTACAATAAAAGTAAACCTTCATCTTTTTAAGAAAAAAACTAGTTTACAGTTTCTATTATTTTAATAATGAACGTGCTTTACGCTATTTATTATATTTAAAAAATAATGTAACTTTCAGATCCGATATTAACTTAAACGATTAAAAAATAAAACGGTATTTTACCTTTGCCTTTTAACAAAATGAAGTTCAGATCACGAGCGCTGTACCGTATCTGCATTTGATTGATATTGGAAACGGATTCTATTTTTAACGGTTTTTGCATACAAAATGAAGGTTTAATCGTGTGAGTGCTTTAAAGGGAGCACAGGTTTTATTAAAATTTTAATCTCGCACCGTCAGATATTAAAATCCGTAAATGAGAGCACATTTCAGCGTCAGCTGCCATAAAGTACAGCTTACAAATCATATTTCTCTTGATTAAAATTAAAAAAAAAACTTCACAGCTATCCAGTTTTCATGTCAGTGAAATCACGGAATATTCCAATATTTTTATGAATCATTCTGTAATCGTGAAATATATCTTTTTCGAAATTCCGAATGTTTAAAATACTTTACTTAAAGTATGAATTGATAAAAGTGTTATCAAATGCAACATTTCGGATATTTTGAATTTTTTGAACTAGATTTTTTTTTATTTTGAGATAAAAACGAAACAACAAACAGAAAAATATTGATTTTCATTCATATTTATAAATCGTTTTTTCGAATGCCTAACATAATACTGAAAAAAAAACTGAAATTTTAAAAGAGTTACATGAAAGCAATGCATTTTAAATTTTCCGTCTTTCCTTTCTCAACGAAAAATCATTGATAATCTTCTTAGTGAATCACTACGAACAAGTCGCAACAAAGAAAAAGGAGCTTTTGTAAAGCTACAAGAACTAAAAAAATACTTAATTACGTTCCAAGGCAACGTAAATATTTGAAAACCGGCGATTTTATAGAAATATGAATTTAGAAGAAGTGATATGATAGGATCGCAGCAAATAGAAATCCACTATCACATATTATGATGTAGAAAGTGGTGTAAATGTAGTAAAAAGAATAAATAGTATGCAATTTGTTTTTTCCAAGGGGTCAACGTAACATCGAATCGTGGTTATTTGATGCAAAGTTCACCAGCACTTATGTTACTGAAGCAAACGGTGCCGGATATCATAGCCGAGGTACCAATGCGAGGCATCCCCGTTGATTTCGAAAACGACAGCTTTACTCTCCACGACGAATGCGCTATGATCGGATGGCATTTCTTCTACAAAGGAGTTGAGTATTCTAATGTAATAGGATTATAGAAGGAGAAGGTTATATTATACATATCGTGCTATGTAGGTTTTATTATTATCAAGTAGCGCGAGACTTATCACCACATTTGTCATCCCTCTATTCTGCGTTTCGAAAGAACTTGCTTGGCATTGATTCCAAAACTCCTCTATAGTATCAATCGAAAAAAATCTTTAGTTACCAAATGACAGAAATCTTACTACGATTCTCGCCATGTGGCCGAGATTTGCGTTGGACACGAACATCTGGTGGTCCCAACCCACTTGTGTTTGTTTAATTTTTTACTTTTATTCTTGAACTTTTGTATTTTTAGAAATCTTTGAAGCATTCGTTTGTATTTTAAGCAAAAAGACAGAAGGTCGTTTACATAACCATTTTGTTGAAAATATTACGTCTAATCTTGATTTTTATATTAACCACGATGTTTGTTTCAGGATGTAATATATCAAAAGAAGAAATTTCTCTTACAAAGGAATATGCGTGTGCAATTTCTGAATATTGCTAAAAAACGTTTATGGTGTGACCCGTTGTCAGTGAGATTTCACGCAGCACTTGTAAATCTCGGCTTCATTGGTTATTCAGATGAAAGCGCAGCAATATGTATTAGAGATGTAAGGATCAAACTTTAACTACATTTTAATCCGATACTGTAAAAACAAGCAGTATGTGTGTTAACTGTATATAACAGATTATTACCATTATGCGCCATTCCAGCATACGAGTATCTCATTTCTACCTACATACTACTCATCCATAAATACATACCCATACATACACTTTGCAATGTAAATAAACTAACAACATAATGAAACATGTCATCTACTATTTATTAAAGATAAAATATTAAATTACAGGCAGAAAGAACTGCCCAACCGTGTCACGTAAGTTCAATTAATTTTTTATCTACATTTTTAGGTAATACAAATACTGAATTTTATAAATAAAATTACATTAATAACTCTTTACACATCAAATTCAATTAGAACCCCAACCTCTCAAATTTATAATGTAAATTACACTAAGGCTTCACACGCTAACACACTGCCACGAAGCTAAACGGGTTCGAAGCGAACCTAAAGATATATAATATTTGGTTAGTTAAAATAAGCCATTTAATATCTAGGCTCGAAATCGAATCTAATGTGGAGCCATCTTTGCGTTCCATTTTCAGTTCGTTTTCGTATCTTGAGCGTTCACTTCGTTTCCGGTAGTGTTTTAGGGGCTGCGTTTTATGTAAATTTTACGGTAATATGTATTATAAAGGGTATGTATGGATCGCCGTTGATCTGCCACGGCGCTTTGGTTGGAATGATGATGGCACCGGACGCTCAGTGGTCTAACTGCACGGGCTTTAGCAACCTGATACACGTGTTCAAGAGTAAATCACTTATCTCTTACATGAAATGCGTTCAAAGGTGATACAAACTTTATTATTTACTATGTACAGATTTTTTTTAATTATAACCGTTCCAAATAACCTGGAAGCTAATGCTAGTTATATAGTTATAGATATGTATTATAGTTCATGAAAATAGACGGGATCCGAACCCGCGACCGTTGATCGGTAACCCGTACTCCATTAGGCTATTGGCGCTTCCAAAATTGATAATGCTCTATACTGATTATCATCCTAATTTCTCATGAATTCCTCCTTGATTTAACAATATCTGTACAAAATATTCTTTTTTTTTGTGACTGATTAGTTACTGTTTTCCTTGAGGAGGCATTTACAGTTTCATCGGGCTTGAGGTGGCCGGGCGTAGATGGCGCTTAGCCTTAACCTCGTTTTTTTTATAAGAGAAGGGGACAAACGTTTAAATATTTTCTTATACTTTTCATTCCATTTGAATACATGCAATGTTTCTGTTTTGTGTATTGCTATATTTTTGTCCAACGAAATATATTTTCAGCCTTTTCGTTCCTGAATTCGTCATGGATTGGGACACCATGAAGAAATCATTCCACCAAGAAGTGAAGGATGAATACGACTATGTTACAGAACTATATGATGGACTATTAGAAAACTCGGGCAGCACAGAAGAGAAATGAAGTCATAGATTAAATAAAAGATAAAAATCCATTAAAGGGTTCGGAGTATTCTCGGAAATAAAACAGCTTTTTTTCTTTTTTTTTTTAATTAATGACTAGTGCATCATACTATAAAATAAATCTTCAGAAGAGTTGAAACGAATTACACCAAACATGAAATACAATGAATTCTATCAATATAATTCTTAAAATGTAATCTTCAAAAGGAGATTTTCCATCGCGAAGTATTCTTTCGAAAACATATTGCTATAAGTTTCTTCGAGGTTACAATAATTTCTAGGTATAATTTTATATTATTCCTTATTTCACCTCAGACTCTGCACCCTCGCCGAGATCGAAGCGTAAACTCGTATTCACCGCGTAGTCAACGGGTGTACGCCTATGTGGTGCCTACTGGACGATATCGTAGAGTAAGTACTTTTCGTGCACGTATTACGTAATAGTACAAGAAGCGATAGTTGACAAGGCGAAAGACGGCCATTCAGTCAGACAATATTAGTCCGCCATTTTGTTTATTCACAAAATGGCGGACTATAAGTACTTGCTGTCATATATTCTGTACATTGTATCGTTGACCTAAATATATATGACTCTAGCAATATATATAGATGTGTACTAAACTTACATATTATATTTAATAAAGTATATGTCAACATTTTTGGCCACATTAAGACACCTTAGAAAAATACATATTTCTTTAGTAAGTCTAATTTTTTATAGTAATTAAGACATTTTTTTAGAATTTCATTACTTCATTTGGCTATTATTAATGGTTTTTATTATAATTGGTTTATTAAACAATCTATTACATAATAATATTGTAATAATCCACAAGTAGCATAATTTTAAGGCATCTTGTGACAGGATCACTTTTTACTAATTATTATGAAAGAAAAAAATTCAACCGTACTCTAAGAATTAAGACAGATTCCTCGAAATATTTACAGATTATATTCAACCCTATAACGTTCAATGCCTACTGAAACATTATCAAATATTAACCTTGTATTATCTATCTTAAAGGAACTAGCTTCATTTTCTACAATAACAATAAAACGTATATGATAAATAATGCTTATCTATTTAAAAAAAAAAAATTAAAAAACAGCAGTGAAACTTATACAATTAAAATGATTTCCCTAAATTAAAGCTCAAGTGTATATAACAAATAAATAAAAGGATACAATATAAAAAGTCTCTATTACTGTTAGTTTCCAGTAACACCTAGAAACATATCGACGCTGGAAAACGTAAACGCTGTAACCCCGAAAGTATGAACTTTACAGGAGAGCCAAAATACTTTCGAAATTTTAGAAAAATCACCAATATTTTACGCTGTGCAAAATACTTTTTTTTCCTAGAGTAACGAGAGTCGGTTCATTCGAAGCAGATTTTTTTCTGATTCTAACGGTGTGAAAAACATATTTTCGAGTTTTCAAGGGTTACAGCGTTTATGCTTTCCAGCGTCGTTGTCTCTGTTTTTCTCAAAGAGAATGAAAGAGATGAAAATATGTATAGGTGTTCCGGCAGTGACATCTCGTTGTCACGAACGAAAATAAAGGCACTGAAGTTCACATTTTTCATGGAACATTCTTCCCTCGTGTCTAAATTCATTAACATTTCATTTCAGGCATTCAACTTCAATAACATTATAAAGCTAAAAGCGTTAAATAATAATAATACTAAGACTTGGAATGGCTTAGTAACTTCGTTCATCTTATGAGCCCAAAAAATTATTTTTCGTTTTCAATATTGAAATTATAGATAATGTAAGGAGTGATAAACTTTTTTTATACTCTGCTAACAAATTTGTGAAGAGTTAATCTGGTACAGTTTGAAAAATCGACAACTGATTGAAACTCAGAATATTACTATTTTACTATAGTAACATAGTGGAGATGGACTCACAATCAAACTTATTATGTACTAGCTGTCGACCGCGACTCCGTCCGCACAGCATTTAAAAAAACTTATTAAATAGCCTATGTGCTCTTTCAGACTATGTTCCACATATGTGCCAAATTTCATCAAGATCCGATAAGTAGTTCCGGAGATATTTTCAAACAAACATCCATCCATCTAAACATTCCCATTTATAATATTAGTAAGATTTAAGCCATATGCCAACAATGGTAAGACAATGAAGTAAAATAATGCATTTACATGATAAATCACATCTAAAATTTACCTAATAATTTTACAATATAAATGGCAAGAATAACTGCACGCTGTTTGGATTAAATATATGTAAAAAATAATGTGAAAATAATTTAAAGGATTATGAACAATAATAAAATTAGAAGCAGAATTCCAATTAAAATCAGGATAACCAGCCATTGACGTCGATCTGAAATATAAACGGGATTCGTAAGAAATTATAGCCGAAGTAAAAGCTACTAAGAACTTACTAAATTATTAAGTACAATTAAAATCATGCCACAAAGTGACATTAAATTCTAGCTGTCGCACGCGACTCCGTCCGCACGGAATTAAAAAAAACCTTAATAAATAGCTTATGTGTTCTTCCAGACTATTTTCTACATCTATGAACTTCATCAAGATCCGTTGAACTGTTCCGGAGATGCCTTCAAATATATCTAAATGTCATAGACGTTGTGCTAGAACAGTGCAAATAAGTACTTACCATTGTTCATCTGAAGGACTCTAGCCACTTTCTTAACAGTTGAATCTAATCTGGAACCCGTATTTTCCAATACCGTATTCATATCGTCCAACATACTAAAAAACACATTAAAAAAAACATATATTTCATCTGGACGAAAAATATCTTCATAACAAGTAAGGCATTGAGGAAGATCTATTTGTTTGATTTGAAAGAAAAAATAAGGAAAATCAAGACACAAAGGACAAGATATAAAGTTAACTTACACAGCTTGTTCATCAAGTTCATTGCCGATTTGCTTAGAAACCGTCTTCAGATTAGCAGCAGAATTACTGATGACATTCAACTGATTATCTTGATTCATCAGCATTTCTTCTTGCAAAGACATTATATCACTTTCGTACATATCAAATGGTGGCGGGCTGTCAGTCTGATTTGCTAACCTCGAATATCTGGAATTCTGTGGTGTTGTTGCCCTGAAATTACCAAAATGTATTGGACTCTCCTCACCCAGTAGGGGCTCCCGTGCGGTCCCATCAATATCATTCTTTCTGTTTGAAGTCATTTTGCCTTTCATAACCTGAAAATATTATGAGACAGTGTTTAAAACTATTAAAAAAAAAGTAGGAAAAGTAATCTTATTATTTCAAATAACACTCTAAAGCTAAAGACTAATTTCACTATGTTCTATACTGGTTTTATACAAATTGGTTAAAGGAAAAAAAAATCATAAACAAAGGTATAAACTAAAGGTTTCACTGTCAAGTACTGTAATGTTGTATTAACAAAAATAATGAAATAAATGTTTAATATATTATAATTTTACCACACCTTTACTTCTTTTTTCGTTGCCTCTATAAATGCCCTTCGCTCACAAATCTCCTTGTTATCAATCTTAAATTTTGATGAGTTTTTTTCAACTATACTTATAATAAATATTTAAGAAAATCATTTATCACATGATTAAATATGTTTATGTTATTGTATTTTATATCTTAATCTTACTAATATTATAAATGCAAAAGTTTAGATGTATGGATGTTTGTTAAGTGGTATCTCCAGAACGGAACAATGGATCTTCATGAAATTTGTCACAGATGTAGGACATAGTCGGAAAGAACACATAGGTGGTCTATGTGTTTTTTTTTAATTTCGTGCGTACGGAGTCGCGGGCAGTTAGTAATATTATAAATGCGAAAGTTTATATGGACGGATAGATGTTTGTTACAGGGTATCTCCAGAATGGCTTAATGGAACTCAATAAAATTTGACACAGATGGAGAACATAGTCTGGAAGAACATTTTGGCTACTTATTAAGATATTTTTAAGTCGACAGCTGACAGCTAGTGATATGTAAACATTATAACTTATAAATTTTTCCTATTTAGTTGACCCAAACTTATAAATGGTCAATTTTACATTATCAAGGAATAATAATTATATTATAATGTTATTAATTATTAATTTGAGTCTCTATTGTGCCAACACTCAAATAAAAACCTGTTGTAATCCCAATTTCAAAGTATGATGCAAATGTGAAAGAATATGTTTGTGCAAAAGAAGAAATATGTATGTGACACATAATTGTTTTAATTGAATATTTAAATTAAATAAGTTTCTAGCTGGATATTATTGTAAGATAACAAGATAAAATAAGGAATTCAATGTTATCTTAAAATATAATCTATGATTTAATTATTCATGAGATTATCTTTTAACTAAACATGTTCATAAACATATTTAATTTCTAAAACACTAAAATCATGCACTTCATATCAAAATAGATTGAAAAATATTTAAAAAGGATATTAATTGTGTCTTCTAAATCTTCCAAATCCCATTCAATACTACGCAGTGCATTCTTCAGCTCTGTTGAGGTCCACTCAACCTCTGGGTTATTGGGTACTGTAGGTGATTTTGATAATTCTTGCCAGCGTAAATAAAGGCCCCGTGTTTTGTTTAATGCCTTGAACACCTCACTGTTGACCAATTGATAATATGTAACTTGATTAATATGCAAGTTATGTATTTTTTTGCTTATTTATTTTATTTATGCTTTTTATATATAACCACAATGTATCTTTGTATACATAAAAAAAATCAGTGCTAATATAAAAAATATGTCTTTCAAAATAATTTCATTTTTGATGATTAAAATTGATTAGGATTGAAACACTATTTTCCCAAAAACTTTATGTACTTAATAAAGGAGCAAGAAAAACTTCTGAAATGGCAAAATATAATCAAATCATACATATCACCAACAAGACAAACAAAATTAAATTCTTGAAAACGCAAAAATACAATCCAACATTTTGCAAAATTAATAAATAATGAGTGAACGTCTACAGCTCTTAAAGTTGGTGTTACACCCATCTATTCCGCATCTACACAACTAAAATTAAGCACTTACTCCTTGACGACGTAAAATGGATCTTCTAAAGTCATTTCAAATAGAAGAACCAAGAAAACACGAGCAGTTGCATGTGATTGTTAACAAAACACAATAAGCGAAAATAATCAATGTTTATTAGTACTGTAGTTTACTAGTCCCTTGACTACACAGTCTACCCTTAAAATATCGACGGCTTAAACATACCCCGTGTAAATTCGCTCGATGGACTATTCTCCGTCCTTTGCTAACTCGTATAACTTTCTGCTGCTGCAGCTGCGTACTTTTAGATTCACATCGCGCAGACGCAAGACCTAGTACTTTATAGATATATATTGCTATAATAGCACATCGACATTGAGCTCCAGCAAATGGCACAGTGAGTATTTTTTTCGTATTTTTACTGTTTTTTATAATGATTGACAATTATTTCGACAGTCCCACAGATTTAAATAAAATGTCAAAAATAATCATAAGCCAATCCACCAAAGATTAAGACGCTCAAAGCCACAGAGCGGCCTTTATTCAGAAACCTGTTGATTGTAATTGTATTTTTCTTTTTTTTTCGTGCTAATTACTCTCAGACTCTTACTTAATATTTAGTGTTCTTGTAGACTGACTTCTAAAAAAATTGTGAGCCTTTAAATTATGATATTCCAGAAAAATCTTAGCAAATATTTATTGGTTTTTAGCCAATCTATTGTACATATTAAAATATTGTTTTTGCCTATTGATGTTAAAGTACTTTTCCCAAATGTAACACTAACAATCATTGTATTCGCAAAACTAAAAGTTGAATTTAAGTCAAGAAGTAAATAAAAAAAAAATATTATACCTAATGTTGAAACCTTCGGTCAATTCTTGGGCTAAGTTTAATCCCAAGAATTGACCGTTTTATAAAATTTCCCGAAAAAGGTTTGTCTCCGAACAAATTAATGTATAAATGTAAATATTAAAAAGTGATTTGAGAATGTAACATAGTTGTGAAAATAAAACAAATCTGTTCTTCATATTTATGTATAAAACATTCTCCATTTTGAAGTTAAAGCTATAGAAGCCTTAATTGAATGGTAGATTGGTATAGAATGTGAAGTCTCGATAATCGATAATCGTGTCTGGCTATAAATAGAAACTATCCATCGATACGATATGACTGGGGAGAAAAACTGAAAGCTGTAAGTAGGTGGCGCTAGTGCTAAGAGTGGGCTGTCATCTATCACCATTTTAGACGTCATTCTAGCTATTAACAAAAAGCGTGTTTTTTTTCCATTTATATTAAAAACATTTTTTATGAACTATCCTTACTCGTTAATAAAAAAAATTTAGTGAAACTTGGCAAAACAGTCCTTGGAGTATAACGTACTTTGTATTTAAAACAAAGTGTTTTTATATCTGTGGTAAAAACTTAATGCTACTGCCACCTGCCTCTCTTGGGGTATGTTCCGATATACACTGCGACCACTGTATAATGTGACGTCAATTCAGTATACTGTGAAGCCGTTCCTTTATAGCCAGTTATACTGGTTACGATTTAAAACGGAACACAATCCCGTATACTGTCAGCCGCATTTTTTGACGCAGCATTCAAATGAGTGTATTCAACTTTTCTAGTACATTAAAAAAACTGTTTTGGAGTACTGTCAAATTAAAAATATTTT
>JAOPJD010000025.1:7837505-7869841 GCA_026167825.1 Papilio polyxenes | reverse complement strand
TTCAAACAGCAGCAGAAAATATTACGCAGAAAAAAGTACGTAAACAAACAAATGCGACAAGTGCCGAGTGCGCGCGGACTGCGCGTCTCGCGCCGCGCATTTGGATCTCTCAGGTGTAAAGTTCCGTTTTATCTCCGTTATAAAAGTTGCGGAAACAGAAACAGAAACGGATGTTGAAAAGGGCGCGGAACTTCCGCACTTGCGGAAACGGAAACAGACATCCGTTGCATCACTAATTTATATGTAATTGGAAATAAAAACAAGAAAATTTTAGAAATTCATTGCCATATTTAATATATTCAGTGTTTTTTTTATTTTGTGTACGGTAATTTTATTTTCATTAAATTATCAACATCATTTAATTAAAATTCAATAGAAATTAGTAATGATAAAAAAAAAACTAACTAAACAATTTTACCTTTTTGAGAATATTTCTTAAAAGCATACATATTTGTATTATTAATTTGTAAAATATTCGTTATTAAATACATCCAAATGTAATTTCTAGTTACTATTGAATTCGACTATATTTTAACACTTGAAGCGAAAACTGTGTAACTTTTTTTCGATGTAAGCGTGACACCAATAAAGGTCATGTGTAAAAGTGCTTTAACCTATTTTTACTAAATAATAAAAAAATCTATTGTTGCAGTGATGAAAATGGAGACGTTGTTATGGAGCCAGAATGTATTGTACACGAGTCTTATTCTGCTGCAGTCAAATATACGGTAAGTCATTATTTAAACTAGAGTAAAAAAGATTTAATTCCTTTTAGGTATCAAGTATCAAAACATATTGTAATTTATTTTGTTCTCTGACGATATCAAAGATTAAGTAATCTAAAGCGATTTATTTTTCGGAAAAAAAGTATATCGAAGTTTTTTTGTTATTAAAGTTGCACTAGTGAAATAATATTATGTATTTTATGAATTTAATTGATTAAATTTTAAAATAAATTCCGATTTACTACTTAATATGCCTGTTTATAATAAATATTATGTTGTCTACGCAACTTCACGTAATAATTATTAAACAAAATGTAGTTAAAGCCTAAATAAGATAATAAGAAATCTGGCTTAAGGGTGCTTCAGTCGTTTTTAATGTTACAACACTTAAAGTATATAAAAGTTGCTAAATATGGTTAGAACTTTTTTCTCCGCAGCTATATTTTTTTAAATTATATTCATGTTTAGACTATACATTTTTTCTTTCTATTATTCTTTTTTAATTCGTGCATGCAATATTTTAATTTAAAAATCATCATCTCCTTGCCTTGACTATGGTATTTATTTTTTTTGAAAATATTAGGTATTAATCAGTTTAGTAGATGTATAGACGTGAAAGAGGCGTGATAGTTTTATAATTACGAAAAATCTTAATGTATAAAATCTGCATGTATCTCGGTTGAACTATATTTACTGCAAAGAATGTGTTACATTTATTTTATTTAATCTAAAGTATATATATGCGCCTGTCCTACCTCTTAATACCAATGTTAATAATTTTATTTTTTTATTTTTATTTTTAGACATCTAATCCCACAGGAAGCGACGACAATCGATTCTGTTCACCTTACCTCAGATATGTGAAGTGTGTGAAAGTTGAGGTAAATAAAATTTTAAAAACTAAATAAAATTTGCACTATAAAATGCTTTCGACTAACAAAAGTTAACTTTTCGAATCACCCTCGCATTTTAATACTAACATTAGCTTTATTTATGTCACAAATATCTAAAAATGACAAGTCCAATAAGAGAGGCCGCTTTAGTGATGTTTGTTTAAATTGTCTAAGTACTGGGAGAAATAATCTGTATTCGCTTATTTTAGCTTTTATTCATTGTAAAATAAAAAAGCTAAACCGGGAACATCTTATAGTTTTTTGCCTTAAATTTTGTTTGTCTCGTTTATTCTTTTATAAATTTAATAAAAAAGCTCGGAATAATGGACAATTTTTGTACTTGTTTGTCTATGGGTGACGGTCTATCATAACTAGGCGAACTGGTCCTATTTTTTTATGTACTTACTTTTTTACCAGCTGTTTGGAGATAATTTCAAATTAGTGGCTTATATGAGTATTTTGTGACGTTTCATTAAGTAGGTAATAAATCATACTAGGAGCTTTAAATCTCTAAAGGTTTCTGTGTGGAAAATAATAATTAAAGTTTTTAATAATTTCCATATTGAATTCCTCAAAATCGAGTGTGTAAGTGGACAGAGAGAGGTAGAGATTTTTTTTATCCTGACATCTCCTTCACTCATTAACTTACTTTATGTTCAAATATATGTATATTTATTGTAGTTTGTCTCTTTTGTTTATATAATCATCATATCTTTGTTTCTTTCCCCACTCTATGTGGGGCAAGCTATAGTTACATTTAGCAAGGTAAGCTATCTAGGTTAGCTATGCAAGCTATCTAGTGCAATATGAAAGTAATATTAATTATTAAAAAGCGTACATAACCTTGTAATGTTGTAATAAATAATTAAATTGGTTTTGGTTGTGAACAACAAGTTATTTTAGGTTTAGATGTAATTTTGACACGAAACTAAGCTTAATACGAATATAACTTTTTCAGTCATTAATTTTTTAACGTATCTAAGTCCATTATAGTAATTTTTTAACAATTATGTAATAATTCGAAAACTATATTAACTTTTGCAGAAAGAGGAAAAGAAAAATGAAAAGAAGGAGGTTGTGGTCGCGGAGAATACAAATACGGAGAACGATCTCACGGAATTTACTCCTATTTTCAAAAGCAAAGAGACACGCGAAAGAGAGGCCGAAGAGCGAGCCAAAGAAAATCCAGAAGCGGCAGTGGAAGCGGATAATGCGGGCGAAGGCACTTCTGATGACTTTACTCTAGTCACCCGACGTAAACGAAAGGCTCGAGCCAAAAGAGACGCACAAGATGCCGAGGATAAAGTTGAAAATAAACCCACTCCACCCACAAAACGCGTGTACTACCAATACACAAATCCAAACTATAAAAACTTCTACACTCCCAAGAATAAGGCAATTGAAAAATTGCAATTGAAAAAACGCAAGTAAATTTTTCGTATATTCGATTCATAGAATCGAATATTTGTGTAATCGATGTGTAAGTTTAATTGGGAATTTCAACATAATTATAAATGTAGCTGACGTGTAATCCAACCCTAAAACTATTTTGCAGTGACATTTGTATTAATAAATATTGTTATCTATTTATGACATTACCGCTGACAAAACTGTGACTAAAATATTTATTAAAAGAAATGTCACTGAAGTCGAAAAACATAGTCTCTAGGACTTTCAACATAATTATAAATGTAGTCGATGTGAAATCTTAATGATAACTTCAATATAATCATAAATGTAGTCACTATTACCATTTATTGAAAATTTCAACACAATAGTAAATGTGGTATATCATATCTTACTAAGACCTTCAACAAAATCAGAAATGTAGTCAATGTTACTGAAAACTTCAATATAATTATGTAATAAATATATTTAACTCTCTTATTCTTAAGTGCAATCATAATCTTGGTATTATAGTACTTTTATTTACATCCATATGAAATTACGCAGTAATCTAGTGGGGGTACCAATTAGGCTTTTTAAAGATGGCGTTTCTACGCCACCATTAATTTGTAAAGTAACGTTTATCTGACGTACAATTGTGAAATAGTTTGTGTTAATAGAAACAGGCCTCATTTTGATTTAAAACGTCATTAGATAAAACCAATCAGTCAGACATGTCTTCAGATATATCTTCTCTTATTTTTATTTTATTTTTAACGGACATTCGATTCGTGTATGTTGAATCGTTGTGTTCTTTAACTAGGCCTTTACCTTCTGGTTGTTTTGATTTAGATCTCGTATGGAACTTTTTAACTCTTTGACCAGTTTCATCATCTCTCACTTTTGATACTTTCTTACCCCTGTGAGATGTGTGGGTGTGAGACTCGGTCATTGATACACCTTTGTTCTCTTCTTCAGTTGATATTTCTCGTTTTAATGCGCTCTTAAATGTTTGACCTCGTGTTGGTTCGTGTAACGAAAATGTTATTCTATCATGATGTATCTTAAAATTAATAAATAAACATTATTAAACTTAAAAAAAAAAACATAATAATAAAGACTTTTTTTCTCGTTCTTACCCGATATTCTATTGTTATATAACATTCTTCTTCGTCTTCGCAAATAAGAGAGTTGACATCTGCTGGCTTCGCCGCGTTAGCGGGGCGTCGAGCTACACGAATGAATCTCCATAGTGAACGAATACGTGGCCCACACGAACGAACCATTTCACTCACCTAGAAATATAACAATCATTACGTTAGCAAATTACTGTCGTTAATCATTTAATAACAATAAAAAATAGAAGAGCTACAAGATTACAGGTAAATATTTCGAAATTATACGAAAAATAATACTGGTTTTCTCTTTACGATACGATACGAATAAAGTACTAAATAAAAAAATAATTTTTAATTTTTTACATTTCATGCGTACATTTTCTAAACTTTTTTCATCATTTTTGGCTTACCTTCATTTGTTCCCCACCGTCACATATTCCATTATTACCATGGGGCTCTATACCAAAGCTATTGATGCAAGCTCTATCTTCTGGTAATAATGAATCGATTTCAAATGCGCATTTAGGCACACCATCTGTCCTCTCCTGTAAAATTAGAAACGCATAAACCCCATAGATTAAAGCCTATGACGATATAATTCAATGCTAATGTTATGCAAACAAATATGTTTCAACTCACCCAGCCTACTTCATCGCAGTGTTTCGGTTCATCATAACAAATATAATAGTTGGTCGCTTTTGAACCGTCTGATCTTTTCTCCGTCGACCAAGTATACCAGTTTTCTCCGAATTTAAACATACTGTTTATATGTGATTGGCGATAGATTAGCGGAAAGATCATTTCATTAGGATGCAACTGTTTCGATGATTTTTCTGTCGTAGTGACATCGTCATATTCTTGCTTTTCTTCCAAACGATGATTTTTGATAAATGGTAAAAGAGTTCCTTCCTTTCTTTTTGTGCCCCACGCTTCTGTGTGTGATTCCTCGTCTTCCACTCGTGAGTCTTCCTGATCTGAATGTAGGACTACTTTAACTTTTACAGAGATGGCGCACTGCAGCAAGCATGCGAGGGTTACAACGGAACGTCTCATTTTCGAGAACAGGTCTGATTTGATACGTAAAAATCTAGTTCGCCTCAGGTACATGTTTAAAACCACAAAGGATGTTGATACGTTTAGTTATCGATAAGAGCAATGTTTGTAAATATAGGACGCTTTCAAAACTCGTAGCCAAAAATAATACTTCATTTACTGTTCGGCACGACTAAAAATTTTTTTTATTAAGTGCAATTGTTTTCCCTACAACCGCATGCTTTACTAACCTTCACATAGCCGTGTTTTTCTGCCGAAATTGTACAAAAACATTTCGTCACACAAATTATATTTGAAAAAACTTTAATGATATATTTTGTACGGATATTATGGCAAAGTATTACAATCCACAATACCTTTGCTATTTGTCAATGCATCATCCAAGATCATTTATAAATAATAATTTCTTACAGACAATTCAACATTCTGAACTTCCCAGAACGCCACCATTCAAGCCGAGTTGAATATTTAGGTTTAAGATTATCGCTCTAGTTCTAAAAAGCTGGCAATTTCAGACAAAATATTTACGGGTAGTGTAAATTGCATACCATACTTGTATTTGTTTTCCTTTTTTTTACAATAAGAGACTGGAAAGAAATATCTAAAAAGCGACGTATTTAATTAGGAAAATTACGTGTCGCCTTTTATATGTGATTTCAACTTCGTAATGCACAACGGTGAGTCTTTTACTGATAGAATATGATTGGAGCTGTAAATGGATTGGGTTATATTTGAAATAAATACGGTACAGTCAGATTATTGCTTTTATTTTGGGTACAAAGATGTAGAGTATAAAATAAAAATACTGCATTTGGTATCAACCTTTTTTTTTATCGTAAAACTTTGATTATGAAAATTAAGCATTTCGACAAATACACATTTTACATTCTATAAAATAAAAATTAAAGCATAAGAAGTATTTCTAAGACTAATTATTATTTCTTTATCTAAATAGAAATTGTATAATCGTATAGTACAAATAAAAAGCGAGTGAAGTTTGGACCATTGTTAGGAATTAAAGTTTTCCATATAGTGCTCAATATTTTACATCAGCCATAAGAATTCCTATTTACAAGATAAATCGTAATTTCGTTCTAAAGTGATATTTCTTTCACAGCATTGGGGATTAGAATAGCATCACTAAGGCAGAGAGGGTGTTTTATTGTACATGATTATTGTAAGTGCCCTAACAAATATTAAACTAAGAGGAGAAACCTCAGACATCACAGTTCCTCCCGTCTACAAGCTAGACAGTACGAAGAGATAAAATAAGGCCAGATTCATAAAGATTGATCGCTTAATTATAAATTACACTTCTATTTATACTTAAGACTCCTATGTGTTTGTTTAAACTTATATAGCATTGGTTCCGTGTGTTTTCACTAATCAATCAAACATTTTCTACTTTGCAACAGTCATAAAAGTTGCTTAAATCTATGCTTACTGCTAATTTTATTAGGCTCACAATTTTAAGCCGTTCGTAAGATTCGGTCCACGAGAAAAAGATTAAGAGCTAGTGATATATTCTAATAAGCTTTGTGCCGGTCAGCTAACGTACCGGCAGTACTAAACATGGCGGCAGACAGAGAGGTACATATCTATCAGCGCGTCGTATTGTCCAAATATCCGCCAACTCTAACCCCGACGTAGCACTACAAGGAAAATAGACAAATTTTCAACTATCCTACACTTGTAATATTTATTTAATTATATATATATATTTTTAAATAATTCATTCGATTTGACTGTAAGTATCACTCGTAAACTTACTAATAAACCCATTCAATACATGTACACTTCGATGAAATTATTACATTTATATGAAAATAAATTGTTATCAATTATTATAATATAATGTATTGGTAACTTGATCTATTAAATATGTGACTAAGAGTTGCAAGAAAAACTCTATATCGATAGATCCTACGAACAAAGATCAATGTTCAAATTGACAACTTTACAAGAGAAACTCTTAAAAGTTTCAACCATAAAGACCAAATACACGGATATGGCATTTTACTTCAGCAAAAAATTATATTTACACATGTAAATGTGTAAATATAAATTTTATAATAGGCCTATGCCCAGCAGTGGGCAGATAAAGGCTGTTGATGATGATGATGATGATGTAAATGTGTTTTAATTTGTTTAGTGCATGTTAACTAAACGAAGAGGTAGCTTTTAACATAAAAAAGTAAAAATCATCAATTTGTTACTTTGACCCTTATAAATAAGACCCATCGTTATATTAGTCCCTTTACAAAAAGATTGTATGTTCGATACAATTTTAGACATAAATATAAAGTAAAATATTTCAATACATAGTTATAACTGACAGACTTAAGGAATGTTTAAGTAAACTAGCTATTTATTATGTATTATATAAAAGGGTATANNNTATATATATCTTCACTTGCATAGAGAATAGTACAGAACGAACTGATGACTTATGTACGTTATTATTCAAGTTCATTGTTTATTTTGTCGATATACATTTTCACACACATTTCGCACAATATCGGCAACACACAGAACCCTGTGCAGCCCCTAAGCTCAGCATTTCATTGTCATACTTTCATGTACAGCTATATATAATATAAACACGCTATAATTAACTTAAAAACCCGACTGACGATACCACAAAGTACAGTGCGACAAAATTATCTGCCTCTAGTAGCGCGTAATTTTATGACAATCGCCTTTGTATCATCGTAATTGATGTTAAAATAAGTATGAGTTTTTGACGTACTTTAGCCCCGATAGGGGAAATATTAATACAAATTTTGTCGATGACTTTATGATTGCGATTGTTACAAATATTCGTGTTAGGTCCACTGTTCGTATATTATTTCTATCAAAAAATATGAAACACGTATTTATAGTCAAACAAGGATGTCTGAACTGGTGAGATTGGCTTTGATATTGCGTTTGGTTCTGTAAGAATATATATAAAACCTAGGTTAATATAGAAAACACCATTGCGGATGTCTATGGGTACGGGTGGATTTGCCATTTCAGCGAATTCATATGATAAAAATCAAATTGATATGACAGTTACAGTACAAAGCGGATTTTGTGTGTTTTTTCAACGTTGACAGAGGGGCGCTAGTGAACTGTATTAATTTTGTTTGAAATTCCCACCGATTCAGAGATCCTTGTCAGTCTATACCTATAGAAAATAACACAGAAGACAAGACATTCCGATAAAGATCATGTCTTATTGTAAGCTTTCATTTTGTATATTATATTGTACCTAAGTTACCAAGAGGACTAGAAATGTATGTCGCACTACCGGGTAAGACAAATCAGACGTACGTAAGTCGTATCAAATGACATCTTACATTTTAAATCGGTTAACCATTTGTTTCTGAAACCATATACTCCATTTAAAAAATATTGTTATCTCTGTTTTGTCAGAGATAATGACAGAGATAACGATATGTTTCATACAGAGATTAAGATCTCAGAAACTCACAGCTAGTCATTTAAACTACAAAACGACACAATCAAATAAATACATATATACAAGCGAAACAATAACTATCTACCATTCGGTAATAAGAGCCTCATAAATAAATCTCCAAGTTCAAAAATTAATCATATAAAAAAAAGAAATAAATGTATATAAAAGATAGCAGCAGTCGCGTTCTTCACATATAAGTTAAATCAGTCTGTAACGGAGATCAAGTGGCCACAGAAAAGGGCTAAAAATGTAAAATTACCTCTTATATTTATTGACAAACAACCTTACGGAGGCAACTTTTATTTTATGTACACTATGCCGGCAAGGGAAAGGAAGGGGGTTTTATATCAAGGGGAGGGGGGATGTTAATTAGTTTTCTTATTTAATTACTTAGCTTCGATTACAAAGACATATAAACAATGATAAAAATTCAAAAGAAAATTTATTGATAAACAAAAAAAAACAGTAAAAATTAACTTTGTTCTTCAACTAAATGAAATAACCTAAATGTAGTATTTATTAAAAGAAATATTTAAAAAAAAATTATCAACTTTTTTTATAGATTGAAATTAATCTAAATATCGTACAATTAAAAATAAACCTTTTACCTCTATATATAAGATATAAAATGAATCACTGAACCTATTCGGTAATTAGTAGCGAATATTAAATAAGACAGTTATTAAAAATAATTAACTACATAACATGTTTATTTCTTAAAATATACTATGTTTTATGTATTTATTATTGAATAGAGATAAAATTTAAATTGACTAATTCCACATATAATTATATGAATCTACAATAATTAAGATATTATATTAATACTGAGACATAAATATAATTTAAATCCGATTCCTGAGTATTGAAGCATACTTCGTATTGTCGAATTATTAATGACTATGAGTTATAATTAACTACATTAGATAATTAATGTTATTTTATACTTATTGTTATTTTACTTGTTTTTTTAAGTACATTTGTTGCATCCGTTAGGTTGATGTCATTATCAGATGCAGTAGTTTTGATCATTTAAATATTTATTCCGGGGCAAATGATCAATATTAGTTCAACGTTATTATTACTTCACTTCAAATATTTTCATATCAGATATGACTTTAAAGACTTCAAGGATTAAAGTATCAAAACGTTTTTTTTTTTTATTAAATATTAAATTTGGATTAATATAAAGTTAAACATTTGATATGTAACATTTTTAAGGGATTATTATAAAAATATAACAATTATAAAAATTGTCACATTGTTTTATAAAATATGTAATAGTTAAAATTTAATTAGAGGTTAAAAATATCACTTGTTGCTTTTGTATTTCAACTTATCGAGGAATAATTTTTATTAAAATAGGGTTAGTATTAGGATTTATAAATTATTTGTCAATAAAGTCACATCTTATCAATTTGAACAAGATAACTTTTCATTTTAGACCTCACATTAATATAAAATGTTACCACAGTTATTAAAATTAACTAAAAACGGTAAAAAATATATGCAATGTCATTGTTCACAATGTTAAGTAAGGAAACAGTTTTTTTTATAAAAACATATTTAATTTAATTTTAATTTTATATTAAAAAAAAATATTTTTCCTAATTCACATAGAATAGGACAAAAGATGACAAAAAAAATGTGAAGTCTAAAATTAAGTGATCGTATTTAAAACCTAGTGACTTGATAGTCGTGTGTGAAGCAACTACAACGTTTACCTTTGCCCCGGGCCGTTTGTTAGTAACCGATACTTGTATTTAGCGGACAAGCCGCATGATCCCGTCACGTGGTCGCATGATTGAGGCTCTTCCGTTGCAGGAACAGGTTCACTTCAACGAAATCAGGTCTTTCCAACTGATCATGTTTCCAGCATTCCCTCATCAGCTCGTAAAGATCGCGAGGAATTCCAGGTGCCCGTTCGATGCATTCAAATAAACCATCATCCGCTTGCAAGTGAGCCAGATTCTCTAGTACCTGAAATTATTATTTTAGCATATTTTTGAAATTTTTTTTCTAATTTGTAATTTTGGTTATACACAGTCAGGTCATAAGTATTGTCACACTGTAAAAACTTTTCTTTTAGAATACTGGCCACGAAAAAGTTTATTGAATTCAAATTTCGAATTGTTTATGAAAATAAAACTGAATACTTTTTAAATATGGAGTGGACGCTTAAAGAAGACCGTGTTGCAGTTATTGTGTTGCATCGTTGCGTTTACGCGCCAATTCAAATTTATTACAAACTGAAAAATTTGAATATAACCAAAAGATTCGTTTATCGTACCATCAAACGATACAATGACGACTCTAGTGTAGATGACAGGTCAAGAAGTGGTCGCCTTCGGTCTGTTAGGACTCCAGCAGTGATAAAAGCTGTGAAGGCGCGAATTCAAAGAAATCCCAAACGTAAGCAGAAACTGTTGGCCCTTCAGATGGGGTTAAGCAGAACCACGGTGAAAAGGGTGTTAAATGAAGACTTAGGGCTTCGTGCATATCGAAGAAAAACAGGACATCGTTTGAATGCTCGTCTAATGGACCTAAGACTGAAGAGATGCCGCGCTTTGTTGAAGCGGTACGCGGGAAAAAAATACGGGTAATTCTTTTTTTGGAATCACTCAAGACATCCTTGATTAAGGCAGTCGCCGATATTGACATGGACCTCGTTCGTGCTGCGATAGACGACTGACCGAGCAGATTGAATAAACTTTAGTGTCATAAGAATCTATGTTTTGTTAAGTTCATTTTGGTATATAAATGGTCAGATAACGAATAAACTTGTTTCAATTATTTTATATTAAACATGTGACAGAATTTATGACCTAACTAAGTATAATACGAAATGTTTGACATACTTCGTTATCGGTGAGATGTTCATAAGGTCTTCGTCTACAAAACGTGAATATTTCGTGCAGTGTAACCGCAAAGGCCCACACATCGCTTTTAGTGGTGTAATGTCCCAACAGCGTCTCCCACGCTGCCCAACGTAATGGTATAGGTACACGACCTTCCACTTTGTAATAGTCACAAATGTACGCCTCATTATCAGTACCAAAGTCGCTTATTTTTATCTGATAGCCTTTTCCGATTAGTATATTCCTGAAAATTAACAAACAGATTGAAAAAATTAACTATTTAAAAGAGGCGCCACTATCGCGGTTAGTTAAAATTTATCAAATATGTTATATCTACTTTGTCATAATCTGACCAAACAATTACAGTATGACAATGATCAAGTGACACTTTTTGAAATTAGTAAGAGGCGCCACTGAGGTAATATAATTTAGTTTCTTTTATGGCCACCAGACTAGATAAATGGCTCTCACTTAACAATAACATGTTTGAAACGCGATTTTTAAAAGACAATAATTTCTTATACAATAGAAAATCGAAAACTATTCTTTTTTCATGAAACATAGAACAAGATGATTAATAACAAAAATATGTTTTAAAATAGTCCAAGAGCTATAGTGATATGATCATAGGACTAAATATATAAGAACTCACCTAGCAGCTAAATCTCTATGCACAAAGTTCAGCGATTCCAAATACTGCATGCCTGTTGCAATTTGTGTTGCGATATGTAGAAGTGAGCCGATAGATGGGGGCGGTGCTGATCGTAGGAATGCACACAAATCACCTAATTCTAGGTATTCTAAGACCACAGCTAATGGTGGGGTCCTACAAGCACCTAACACTCTCGCCAAATGTGGTGAAGATAATGCAGCTAAAATGCGAACATCTCTCTCGAAGTCCTCCCTAATAAAGAAAATTATTATTAGTAATTCATAAATAAGATTAAATATGAATAGGAAATTGATGTTTGCGAATGATTAATAAATTTATTTACAATTTGTCATAATAATTAATAATCTATCAATGATATGACTTGAAAGAATGTAACTTGGATTTATTTTGTAGATATATATATTTAGCATGGTTGTTTAGCTTCTTTATTTTTTATTATTTACTCATACGATATACATTAATGTAAAAAAAAAGTAAAATTATTATTCTATTTCAAATTTAAAACTATAATTTACATTCAACTTAAATCAGAAATCGGAAACTTTTTAATAGAACATAATCGTTCTAAGTCCTTTAATAAAAGTTAAACCAATTAAAACTTTCCTTTTGAAAGTAATCTTGAAATTATATACAAAAACATATAATCCAGCAATACATTTTAAAGGTTATGATAACCATGTTTCTATACATGTTTCGACAGTGTGAACTCAGTAAAATTGACAACAACTTTTTTATGAATGTGATATGTGATAGAGATAGAGTGATAGTAAAAATACTATATAAAAATACGTCATACATGATATACCTCTCCTTGGGGGTCGCATCATGACATAGAAATTTGACTGCGACCAATCTCTTCTCTGATGTCACAATACCATTGTACTCAGGCACACCGTCAGCTTCCGCGACATACACCTACACAAATAATTACAATATAACCTTACTAATATCATAAATGCGAATGTTTAGATGGATGGATGTTTGTTTTTTTATCTCCAGAACGGTTCAATGGATCTTGATGAAGTTTAGCGCATATGTAGAACATAGTCTGGAAGAAAACATAGGCTATTTGTTATGTTTTTCAAAATTTCACGCGGACGGAGTCGCTGGCGATACCTAGTACAATAAAAATGCATTAAAAACTAAAAAAATGTTAAATTCAAATAAAGTAAATAGTAATATAATACTTATAGAAATATATAATTAATAAATATACAGTTTTAAATATAAAAATAATAACAAATAAATTATTTATAAATGCTTTCATTTTCGAGGGAATACAAATTAATGAAACTACGGCATTGAAATTGCAGTTTTTATTATATTCCTTTCATACAATTTAATATATCATATTCCCCCTAGTATATATTAATATGTTATCAATACTTAATAATAACATATGCATTATTATAAAATAAATAATGGATGTTATACAACTATTTATTAAATTAAATATACAATTATCATAGTTAATTAAATCATTTTACTAAAATGTATATTTATATTATATCAAGCTGTATATGTCGCAATAATATGTTATATTAAAACAAAAAAAACATACAAATATATTTAAATAGGAATGATACACTACGTTAATTAGGTCCGTATTAGGCCCTTTTATGGTCATTTACCGTGCCAAAGGCTCCCTCTGCCAACTTCGAGATCATACGCAGTCTGTGTCGCGGGAACTCTATCACATTTGTTGTTTCCAAACGACGCTTCAAATCTGTCAACACCTCTTGTTGACTCGGCGACTGTCGAACAAAGCATAATAAGAAAGGTACAATAAAAGTGAACTAAAGTTAGAAAGGAATTCGTTATTCGCAGTACACGACATTGATTTAAACCAGGGGGCTTTCTGGGGTCTATATCGAACTTAAAGCATTGCTAATTCTCATTCTGTCTTCTTCTATTGACCTAAGTCAGAATGAATAATAATAATTGATCTTAAAAGTAGGTAATTTGGCCATGGGGGTTTGTGGTAAAGGTTTATTTTGGAAAAGGGGGTCACTAGTCCAAAATAGTTTGGGGATGTCTGATTTAAACTAAAGACAAACATCGACCAAAGCACGTACGTGCGCGTCTAACTACACTTGATTGTTTATACACGGATGGCAATATGCAATCGGTATGGACAGTTTCAAATGATCGGCTTTAGACGATCTGCAGTTATAATACAAAATTAAAGCTCGCTATACACGGATAGTAATTTTCTGTCGTCGCTAAGCAGTCAACGGAACAAATGCTTGAAGCTGTCAGTATTGGTGTAATGAAGTACATGTATAGCCGCTCTTATAAATCCATCTCAACTCTTATGTTGTATGGGTTTGATATAGAGAAAAAAAATGACTTAAGGCACCAAGTGTGTCATACTCAGGCTCATTAGATAACATGAATCCCTTTACTAACTAAAATAACCCTTTCTAAATCCTTTATGTACCCCTACGGGATACGTAGTATCTCATACAGGTGGTTTATCAAATTTTTCTTTTTAGCATTGTGTGCTTTAACTGATGGAGTCTATTACAGTGGCTTTTTGTTGTTTTTGTTGGATTTTTCGTTATGTGCGTGTGTATGTATATGACTCACCCTAGTGCTATGCTTGGAGCGTATAGAGGCTGGTGCGGAGCGGCGTGCCCCGAGTCCCATCTCAGGGTCATGGTCTGTCAGCGGGTCTGTGGTGCGCCCTGACAGACTGTCTGCCAGCCGACGCTTCGTGAGCAGTGGAGCTGAACTCAATTCTGGCACCGCGTACTCGTAGTTAGAACTATCTGTAGATAAAATAATCACATTTGAAACGGAAACTTAAAAAAAATAGATATCGTTGAATATGATGTGGCAACAGTTTTGAAATTTACAATATACAGAGCGTAATAGTTTTAAACAAATACGCAGTTAAACATAACGCTGTAAAAAAGGTTACCTGATAAAGGTGTACTTGAGTCCTTAACAAAATCTTTCATCTCGAGCAATACTGTGCTATAACTAAAATAGGGGGCGCATTTAAGTGCTTGATATGGCTCCTGATATTCGTCAGATTTCACATCTAGACCGCAATCTAGTATCATCTTGTTGTCAGGCATCATAGATGTGCCACAAGGGTTGTATGTGTCAGTCACAGTCCTCTTCTGGGAAATTGTAGACTTCGCTAATGGAGAAGCGAAACACTTTCTGTGTCGATGTCTATGCACTATGAGGAACACAGCGACTGCTAAAAGTATCACTAGAGCTGTTAAAACCCCTACAACAATAGCCATGTATAAAGGATCTTCTTGGTGTGCAGTCGATATCGGTAAATCTTTGGTTGTACTCGATTTCGTTTTTTCTTTTCCACCAGTTGTCTTCACAGTTTCTGGAGTGTAATTGCCTTGAGCGACATCTGTGAATCATACTTATATTATAAATACGAATGTTTAGATGGATGGATCTTTGTTTGTAGGTATCTCCGGAACGACTGAACGGATCTCTATGAAATTTTGCATTCCTATAGAACATCACCTAGAAGATGTGTTTTTTTAATTCCGCAGACAGAGTCGCGGGCGACAGCCATTTTTTGAATAAAATTGGCTATAGAATAAAGAATTCGACGTGACACAAGTTTACCTCTCTTTAGGAGAGTTAACTTCACAAAAATACATCTTGAATTTTTCTTAGCAAGCAAAGTAATGATAAATAATAATGATGTACATAATAGCAAAGCGCCAAAACGAGATAACGATGTCCTTTGATTGCCTTTGCTCGTTTTTTCTTCCTTTCGTACTTTACGTTCAAGAGAATCCTTATAACATCTAATCGGTAGGCAATTTAAAATATTACTTTCAGAAAATTTGTTGAGCTTCCATAATGATGTTCTTTTATAAGATTGTCATATTTTTAGACTTAACATTTTTTTAATTCTTATTACAACAGAAAGTATAACCTACAGATAAAACGTTACGACTACTATATTTCCCATTAAAAATATCATCGATCGACATTCTCTAAAAAATATTTTAAAATAGTAGAATACAGACTTACCCGAATCGAACACAACTTCACTGATCAATATCCAACTAGCAGCGAAACGCAGTTCAATTCTCACCCATTTGCCGATACGGTGATGAAGTTTTATACTGACGTTACGAGAGCTCTCAAATATGCTATCTTCGACGTAACTATAACGAATAGGTTCGTCTTGAAAGTGTCTGCCGCCGATCGAAAAAGATATAATAGCTTCGGAGAAAACCTAAAAGAGAAATTGACCTTTTTAAAAATTCAAGTAAGAATCGAGCGTAGAACATCTAAGAAAAGCGAACCATTATGATTTTGGTTCTAGTACTTTAGTATCCAGCAGAAAAGTTCCAAGTTTTTAAAACTCTTTAGTAAATATTTATGCATCATCCCAATAATATTTAAGTCGCTCGGTTCTAGTAGTATCCTTACCTGGACATCTCTCATAAAACGATTGTTACAATAAAAGTGAACGGCGCTGAATTCACGCACTTTATCGAACTCAAATGTGATAACGGGAGGATTGGGCCTGGACTCCTTCTTCCAGCCGACCCATGCAGAATTCTTCGCCGCTTCCCGAATCTCGTCACCGCCATATTGCCCGTCTACCAATTGACCCAAACCTCCTCTAAGTTCCTCACCCCATTGTCCATCGTATATCATATCGGTTAGTTCTATTCCATTCGATCGTTTATCTCCTTTGGGCATTGAATATGCAACTATCCCAACTGTTGACAAATATTGTCTAAGTTATAAATAATAGAATAAAAGAGTTTCATTATGAAATAAAAAACAGGGCGGCAAAAAAGTCGGCATCGACCCCGACGACTTAATTAGAAATTATTTTCGAGAAAAATTAAATGCGCTTAGTACTCGTATATTTCGACTCGAGTAATTTTCAGTTTACTTATTTTTAAGTCAGATATTTTTGTAATTAAAAATAGGAACAAAAGAATCATGACATAATTAACCTTAAAATTTTAATTAAGGAATATTTAGTTTGTCGCTTTTAATTTTTCTTCAAAAATAGGTACCGATTTCAATCGACGATATCTTTATACAAGAAAAATTCCGTTTCGAAGTAGCAAAGCTTATAAACTGCCACACTCACAATCGTTATTGGTCAGTAAGGGCGATCCATAGTTTAGATTCTACACTAAGGAACAGTGTGACTAACGATTAAAATACCATAACCAGACGTCAGTAATTTCAAACTATTTACTTTGTGGGTATTATGCACAAGCGACAACTTGTCAGTTACGCTTATTAATTAGCTTTTACTTTTATACCCTTAAAGCTTTGCATACCACAAGGGAAATTTGCATAAATGCATACATGCACAAGTATTTATGATACATTTTCTGCTTGAACACTGTATCGTGCTTAGCAACGTGGTCGGCAAACAGATTAATCATGTAACTACTGAGATGAACATTCACTAAAGAACTTATTTTTAGTGCTTATTTAATAAGTAATTCAGCGACAACATTTTTTTTATTATAAGGTGAAAAACGAGTCAGCGGCCACCTGAATTCGCCTTAAATACGAATCGACCGCTGCCCACATTCAGCAATAGCATTTGAGTTGCCTACCTATAATTAACGGGGGAGAGGATGTATAGGAAGGTTCTCATTCGCACATCCGCTCCCCCTGTTTTCTTATAAGGAAAGTGTGGGAAGGGAAAGAGGACTAAAATTAGATATCCGGCACAAAATCGGACTACGAAGAATGACTTCCACTTGACGCCTGTCTTCTGTGTTGTAGTGGTATTGCACCGCTTGAACTGGTTCATTCGTGTAACAAATGTTGTTGTTGGGATCTACCACTGTATTATTATTACTTTTAATGTTGCTTTTCATACCTATTTAAAACGTTTATATTTTCTAATTTTTGCGAAGTATAATTTAAAATGGAAACATTAGTCAAATAAACGTCGATAAACGCTTCGAGTTACTAACTGCCGCAAAATGTTTGTTTTTCACTCAAAGGCACTGATACAGCAGTTAAATAAAAAGTAGCTTACATTTAATCTGAGAAAATAATATGCGTCTCTCAACTTGTAATGTTTTTTTTATGTACGAATCAATATAAAGTTCTGAAATCAAATCTGTTACATCCTTTTTTTAAACAGAAATTATAAACCTACGTTAACATTGCGTAGACATATTTTAAAATTTATTCGCTTACTAATAAATAATGGGCAGGAATTTAGTAGGTAGATAAGTATTAAGGGCACCATAAAACTAGAAACATGTATGCATAGATGTTTGAATGTGGCATTCGTAATCTCTGCCTACCCCAGAGGTACGGCCGTGCGTTGTGTTGTTTTTGAATACTTCAAATATTAATTCACTTAAAAGATTGTATTTTTGCCTTGAGTTCCTCCACGCGTAAAAATTTGCAATAATTGTCACTACACTTCGTGCTTTTCTTTCTTGCAATCCCAAACAAAAGAAATAAAAGCTTGTATGCCGCATAATATTATAAAGTGTATGACAAATTTACAATGGCTTTTTATTTATAATTCTAAGCGCGTTTGTACAATGGTGCCGACACCTGGTCGGTGCTTTTATAAATTCACTCATGGGCAAGGAAATTGTTACAGGTTGTGTGCATGTGTGTGTGTGAGCTTGTCGCGATTGTTCACTTGCAGGAAATGTTACTCAATCTTAAATATGATGAATAATTTTACTGTGGCGATTGTACAATATCTTGAAATATGTTTGAATGAGTACAATATACACTGGACCCATACCTAAATAAAGGTTTTTAATAATTATTTTAAGTATGCAATTTATTACGAATAATTAATAATTTATAATTAATAATTATTATTTTTAATATTTTTTTATCCGATACCAAAATCATATTAAACTCTCTTTGGATCATCTTACTTCTTACTAATATTATAAATGCGAATGTTTAGATGGATGGATATTTGTTTGAAGGTATCTCCGGAACGCCTCAACGGATCTTTATGAAAGATGAAATTTGGCACAGATATAGAACTTAATCTGGAAGAACATACAGGCTACTTATCCGGTATTTTTTCTCGCTCGGATGGAGTCGCGGGCGACAGTTAGTAATATTATACATGCGAAAGTATGGATGTTTGTTAGAAGGTATCTCCAGAACGAATCAACAGATCTTTTGCATAGATATAGAACAAAGTCTAGAAGAACGCACAGGCTACTAATTGAGCTTTTTTTAATTCCGCACAGACGGAGACGCCGGTAAAAGTTAGTTCTCTATAATTC
This sequence comes from Papilio polyxenes, assembly GCA_026167825.1. Lineage (NCBI taxonomy): Eukaryota > Metazoa > Arthropoda > Insecta > Lepidoptera > Papilionidae > Papilio > Papilio polyxenes. The sequence goes on along the minus strand of JAOPJD010000025.1, from coordinate 7,850,425 downwards.
TAAGTTAGTGAACTATAACTTCCTTACATTAACAGTATGCTTATTACTTAACAAGTTAGAAGCGGCTCGCGTCAAAAACACTTAAGCTTGTGGTTTTCAAGTTAGAAACTTTGTTATGATCCTGTTAAAATATACCGCTAAACATGAACACTTTAAACAATTACACTTTATCTTGTTTAAGTTTCGGTAATACTATATATTTAGTTCTCTTTAGTATTCCTAGCCAATGGAATACAGATAAGAAACCAAACTTGGTACTAGGGGCTCAGAAAGCGCCAGAATATTTCTATGGCCTCGATATGACGACCTAAAAGCAGTCTTTCACTAACAAATAATGGCCGTGCAAAAGTTAGAGTTTTAAATTCTATTCGCCCAGGAATTGGAACCGATAGCGTTTTGAAACAACTTGCCTAAGTGGCTTGGTCTGACACTCTATAGAATTAGTAACTTATCAAACGAACCCTCATGGGGAAATATACGTTAGTTATGCACATTTAATATAACTAGTTACATAATTTGTAAAGCTATTATGAAACTATGTAACGATTTATAGTTATAATTAGGCAGGAATTAATTTTTATATGAAGTAAGCCATTTGCATAATTAGCTTTGGATCTAAAAACACAAATAAATCATTTACTTATTTAACTGACATATAACTATAAATTTTAATTTATTCCTAAGTCATATATAATATGAATTAATTATTGCAATAAATAACTAGGCTAGCCATAAAAAGTAAAGAAGAACAGTTTAAATATAAAATAGAATCTCATCTAGGCTGCTGCCCTTAGGGAGAGTGCCTAAAATGCTGGCGACATTGCCCCGCTGTAAAGCCAGGCTTAACCGCTGACGCAAATAATATATAAAATAGTAATATATGCTTTGACTTTGGCATCGCGAGTTCAGCTGGTGTTACATAAAAACAGACGTCCTATCATGCAAGGACTAAATTATGAACCTTATCTATACACGTCATGTTTTAAAATTGAGTCTAGCAACGACTAATGTTCCATATTAATATGGAAAGCCATAGTAAAAAATCAACAAGCTCCTGTGAAAACGTAGACGTATGATTAAAAGCGGTGCAATTTGCCGCTTTTTACATTAATAATGGCTCGCATGCCGCAACTACCAACTGTAACTTCCCCGAAATTGCCCACACGTTACCATTAAAAACTACCATAATATTTTTCATAAGCCGAAGCTGTTTACATTGTATGCAACTATGAATGTTGTATGACTACAGTGTAAATTAAGAAAACATATGAAAATAAGTTAAGCTTTTTCTTGTACTGAGAGTTTGACAGTTTGTTCGTCTAAAAAAATAACATATTTCCGTTAACAAGAGACCTCTAAAAATATTAGTATAATACTATCTCCTCCGTAACTGATCGGCCGTAACTTCTAAGGGGCACGATATACTGACTGCTGTATATAATCGGTACTGAAAGCTTCTAAAGCCTACGCCTAACACTTGTAGCTGTCGATACTGGCTTGAAAGCGTCCCTATCAACTCTCAACTAAACCTAAAAGCCGAATTAAATAAAAAAATGAATGGCAAACATATAGATGTGTTAATTTGGCATAATTAGTTATACAATAATTAATACTTTAATGATAAATGTCATTGCACTTTTAGTTATGTCACGCAAGACTTAGGTTTAAATTGAAAAATATCAGGCGTTCCTCAATTACACTGTACCGTGGTTAATCTCTTGCGGAATGCCTGTGAAAAGTTTATCCAACTCGCGTACTCTCAAGTTGTATAAATACACACATATTAAGGCACTCAAGAAGTATAATGAACTCTAGATTTTAATAGTTTTCTGTCGAGAAAAAAAAATCAATGTTAGTTCCTCTATGCGCTCCCAAAGCATTGATCATATATTGATAAACCTTGCAAAAAATCTGCATTGCAATTCATCCAGGAATCAAATAGTTCTTTTATTAAACCTTATCTTTAATTCATGTTGATTTGAATTTCTGTTTATAAATCCGCAATTACAATCAGATTTTGAGTCAATGTGGCAGGTGGTTATTTGTTTTTTGGCGAATCACAAAAAATATTCGATTACGTTGGATTGAACGCATCTGTCGAAACTACGATGAACGGACTAATTATGGAATTCCTAATAATTCCTGCATGAAACTGCTGTTAGGTGATGACAAAATGAAACTAATTGAAGACAAAAATTTATCAACAACTTGTCTATGTATACGATGTCTCAGATACGGGTCAAAAGGTCATACAATCAAAGGCCTAACGCAATTACGATATCTCGCATTATTATTTGGTTGTTGACATCGCGCTATAAATCTCAACAATATATGTGCACGGTATATAATTTAACATCTAGAAATAAACGCATGTTAAAATTATCTACTAATAATAATTTAATCATAGCTATGGAGTAAGAAATAATAAATGTATATTTTGGATACACTTAACTTTTAGACCCCTTTTCCACTAAACGAGTAGCTCTACTACCGCCGCCGCACTCAACTATTTCTTCTATGACCTTATACTACGAGTACATATCATTTTTACAGACGCAGCCACGACGGAGTGCGGTTAGTGCGTTTAAACTAGTAGAAAAGAGGTGTTATTTATTATTAAAAAATTTACTTACCGCTCCAGTAGCAGCCGTAGAGTTCGACTCTCATACAAACGGTTCGCCGATGGGAGCTGTAAGGTATGAAGCGTATCTTCGAGGCCCATATCGGTGGCTGCAAGTGGTTCTTTTTTTCAAGGTATGTGTTCGCATTCCCCGTGAGAATCTGCAGAAGATAATTTATATAAATTCTCTTCGTAAAGAATACCAGTGTAGCTATTTATTTTAAAATCTAATTAGACCTTACCTATCATCATCATACACAAATCAAGACTAAATAAGGTAACGGGCTCGTTTTACAAATGATAATTTAACATCGTAAAATAAATAGAAAAGGGTTGTTCAGTTTTGAACCAAATATTACGAATTCTAATATTATCTTAGGCGAAAACGAAGTTAGGACCAGAATACCCTCCAGCATCGAGATCATAATAAACCAAGAAGACTTCATCAAAATATTTTCATTGAATGCGGCAGCCTCAGGTTACTTACATCTGCCGTGACTGGAAAGATTTTATTTGCCAACTCACTATGAAACGGCCGAAGAAGTTCCACTAAAGTTCTTCTTGCCGCTTATTCACTCGAGTTGAAACTTTTTGCATAAAGCGTATGCCTGACTTACATTCCCCGACTTCTTATAATATACAAACAAACTAATAACGAATTTTTATTTGTATTTGCGCAACGCAAACCCGAGTTGCAAAATTTTTCTCTTCAACCTCAAATGAAAAAGAGTTACAACAATAAATTTCTTTAACGTCAAATGAAACGGAACTGGAAGTTTTTTATTTTAAATAGAAAATATATTTAATTGGTCATAAAAATACTGTTTCAATGTGATAAAATGAACCAGTCTCGACGTTCCTTTAATTAGCATTAATTTAAAAAAATAAATAGAAGAAATAAATGAAACAAACTCCGTTCTTGCAATGTAGTAAAAGAAAATCTGAAACGATCGTCATTTTAATTGGTTATTTCAAAGCCTAGTGAATTTAGATAGGACTTTCAAAGACTTTAAAAAACCTCTTGCATTCTACAAAAGCCAATGCAATTTCCAATCCACCAACCAATACATAACAGTTATAAATTTTACATAAGCAAATAAAAGTAATAGATATTAAAAGTAAATATGAATTACCTCTTGACCATCGGCGCCTCTATATCGAACCCACTTCCCCAATTTAGGGCGCCAATACTCGAGAACATAGGCTTCTGCGTATTCCTGACCTTGGCCGTTCCCAAAACGGCCCTGAGTACCTGCACCCGTGATCACGTGAACAGTATGGAGGTTCACCTCCAGCCATTCAGTCGATTCCGTTGTTATCTGAGACTTGGGACACCACGCTCCACCTTTTATCTCTTGGTTTAACCTGGACAAAACAATTATTTGAAATGTAACAAATTACTTTTACACAATGAAATACATATTGTTATTTAAAACACAAAATTTATCTAGAGAATTATATAATTCATCAAAAATATAACAAGTACAATGTCACGTTAAATATTATTGAATATTCTTCACAATTACCAGAGTACATAAATAATATTACCTTTAATTCACAAACAAAAATTCTTGAAGTTTATTGGTTCGATAAATCAATGGGATCAATTTTAAAAATTTATAATTAAAAATCGTTTCGTTGGCCTGAACTATTAATATCGGTGCATCAAGCACCTCAGCCTGACGAGACCGTAAAAGTAGTAAAACACTCCAAGTGTCAGGAAATTAAATTGGACGCCAATTAAATCCAGGAATTCAGGTCTCAAAAATATTGTCGAAAACAACATTAAACTTGTGGGTTAATTAAAAAAATTGAACAGGGAAATATTTGTCAAAAATGTAGATCTAGAGTATTTATAGCAAAAGTTAAATAAGTTACCGTGAGTTTGAGATCAAAATCTCTGTATCAAACATATCGTCATCCCTGTCTTTATCTTTGGCAAAACAGAGATAACAATATTTTTAACGGAGATTTTGGTCTGAGAAACCCACGGTTAATGTTGAATATTAACTAACGATATTTCAACCACTCCAGCTGTTTTGGTAATTAATTTTAACATTTTATTCTTAAATCTTAAAGTGAAGTATTTTCATTAACAAGTGATAAGTTAAAAAATCAATAAGGGATGTTTCCCGTTGGGCCGATCGTCATACCGATCAATCAGCTCAATGGTACACTCTCAATAACTACACCGACCCTATTACACTCACTAGTCCCAAGTCAAAACACGTAGGGTAAGAAGATGTATCAATGTTTACAGCTACATGATAACATCCTTGGTTAAACTCCCTTCTTATCTTTATCACCTACTTACGCAAACAAAGCGGCTAACTCTCACTACAATACACAAAACACTGCGCCCTCGCTTACTGTGGATTTCCACTGCCGAAACATATACAAAACATATTGTTATCTCGAACTTTTCAGAGAGCACGAAAGAGACGATAATATATATTTTGTACGAATGTATCTGCAGTAGAAACTTACGGTTAGTTACGCATCATTTACGCTCACGTCTGTTTCGACATAGTCGGTAACAGAGTTATGCGTTTATTTACGTTACCCAAAATAATATACGTAAATTATTTCCATAACACTAACGTTAAATTCCAAAAGGTCTTTAGCTAGTGTCGTCGCGAGTTCGTAAAACTCAACGACTTTTGCAATTTGTAGGATCGTTTAATATATTTTTATACTTAGTTAAATATTGATTTCAATAAATATGGTCGCAGAGAGGCCTTCATTAAATTCTATGGAGCTTTGATAGAACGGCAGTTGCAAGAATAAGCTAATTAGTACATTGTGAGTCAGGATTGTTGTGACACATAATTAGAAAGCATACTAGAACTTTATTGGATGAGACTAACGACCATTCTTACGCCTATTGTAGAATTATTAGTGTAACTGTAATTGATGTGTGATTTTCTTTCAATATATTTCTTCATCAACCTACTACTACATTAATAATTTTAATCGTATTTTCAGTAATTGAAGCTTGATGAAAATTGATGAATCTTTGTTTATATTTTGCACAGTTTTTCTTACCTAATAACGTCTTGAAAATAATCAAGTTAATAATACGACAGTGAAAGATGGCGTAGCTGCAGATCAGTTTTGATTAGTTTAAAAGATAATTTTTTAATTCAGCTCTTGTATTAGTTATTAGTGCGAATGCACATTGGTCCGTTTGCGTGCTGTAAACAATTTTAAAGTACAAAAACGATTAGTATACAGTGGCGCCAGCTGACGCTATCATTATAATAGCATTATCTTGAGACTACTGCCCACATATTAGGTCGCAACGAACCTTATTTTGCTGCGCTAGTGTGTATATAATTCTATTTCTAGAAAATAAACTGTTAGGCAATAGTTAATTTACAAGATCAATAAACCAAAATGTACCACAAGAGAATCCGGGCAAGAATACGCATCTAATATATGCGTTATTAGACTGACACATTTTAAAATAAGACTAGACAGATTAAGGAATTCTATAAAGATCTAGTTACATCTAAATTAACACATGTTCAAGTGATATGAGTATTCGTATTAGCGGCCTTTATTTGATTCGGGATAGGTACAAGTTCATTAAGGATGACCTAAAACTTATTACAATTATGCATGGTTTACATAACACCAGTACAGTAGCACAGTAGCGCTCAAAGTCAGCGCTGGCATTCAACTGGCATAATGTAAACAGTAACTGACGCCAGTAAACTAAAACAGGCCATGCCAGGCCAGGGCTACTGTGGCAATGTACCACCACTTAATTTTATATTTCTTTTTTTATTCCTTCGAGATTAGTTAACATTGACGTGATAGAGTACTAGTTATTAATAAATATTAATTTAAAACAATCATACTGTTTCTTTTTATGACGTGTTAAATATCCACAATCGACCTTTTTTTTCGCAAGTAGAACCAATCACTGTTGTCGGGTTCAATCACAGTTAGTGTTGTCTCATTTGATACCAATTACTTACACACGCGGGACTTTAAAGGGTTTCCTATACCACATAATGTTTATTTCTTATGACCTCCTTTCAATGCTTTATTCATTACCAATAGGAGGATGAGGTTATTTAGTTGTAACATTAGTCTATACTTGTTTACCTGTTTCTTGTTTCATTCCTATAAGCACTTTTAGTAGAAGTCTATCGTCAATAGTCTTTTTTTATATTTCATAATATTTGTTACTACCTAATAGCTATGAAAAATTGTGTTTCAAGGAACTGAAGTGTCCCCATAAAGGTATATTTATGTCATAAACATTGATGTAGACGTGGGTATTTTAAACCCTCGATTAGAGTCAATTTATTTTATTGCGTCGTGTTCGACAACCGAAATTTTCTCAATCCGTAATCGTCTAGCAACGTCATTCTAATGGTTAGATGATCGAATATAGTATATTTAAAAAACAATAGGTTTTTTAAAGTATATATTACTGAGATTATTAGGTAAAGTGTTCTGAGTACATCAGAGGATGTTTATCTTGAAAATTTATATAATAATAACATAAAACAATATAGGATTTTCTAAAAAACTTTTTGCTTACATCATGACATTTTGATTATTTAGTGTTTTGATATTATATTTACTTTGGAATTGCATAACATGCTTGGTTCAGTATCCGACACAGTTCGAATCAAAGATAACAATAATACTGTTCAGTATTTTTATTAGTGCATTCACATGTGTATCATCGAGCGCCTACGTCGTCTCGCCCAATCAAATTCTTAGATGTCTGGCCATTAAGTCTTATTGGCGGGAGACTGGGGCATCAGAGCTAACAGTGATGCATTAACAAGTCGCTTTCGTAATTGATATCATTCTGTTTAACTCAAACCGTGGACAGATTCCAAAAACATTTCTAACATAAAAGCTGATTTATAATTAAATAAAAATTATAAAACTACAGATGTATGGATTACTCGTACTAATATTTACAAAGTTTGGATAAAATAATTAGTTGCTGGTAAAAACTAAAAAAAAAGTCATATAAAATATATATATAACTTCCTCGGGCTTATTTAAGTGAACATTATCCATTATGCGTTAAACTAAGCATTCTTTGTCCGTACAATTTCTTGGCCATTTGATATATTTCATGTAGAGCAATAAAACATTTATTGAACGTAATTATTAATCTCACAAGTTGATGGCAGATCATTATTCTGGAAATTTCAACAAGGGTCATTTTATATTAGTTGTAATTAATCTTAGCAAGGAAATTTTAATTTGAATAACTTAGTAACTTAAATATTAAATATCAAACAATTTGAAAACTTTCAGTCTTAAAAATATTTTTCTTTATGTGTTTAACTTCCTTACTTGTTGATTCATGAAGAAATTTTATAGACATTATGAAACTAATCATGCTCATAACATTTATGAAACGAATAAAAATAATTAAAAAGGTTCGATAATTCAAGGATGAAAATAATTAAAGAATATTGAGTAGGCGATTGTGCAAAAAAAATATCAAACTTTTATTAATCTTACTAATTTTATAGATAGATGTTTGTTAGGAAACCTGCTGCTTGGATCTTGATGAAATATAAAATACATAGGCTACCTATGATCCTGGAAATATGTATGGTTCCCATGGAACATCAAAAGATCAGACCTCGAGTTTTATCGTCATTTTCATTAAAAACAAAGTTCTTATTTGCAAACTTTTGAACGACAGCGTACGTATCACGACTTTAAAACTTTGTTCCTTTACCAAAAATACGCCGAATACTTTTGTGGGAAAAGCTTATGACGAGATTCTGCAAATTCTCTTCTACCTTTGAGTTATTCGTACCTATATCTATATATATAAATAAAACGGGTTTGTCTGTTATTAATATCAAAATCAAATATTCATATTTCATGCAAATGTGTATTTGTGTAACTTGCAACAATAAAGGGGATTTTGTCAATTTTGTCCGTCTTTAAATTAAAAGTACACAGGCTTATAAACTTTTAGTAGTAATGTAATAAAGATTTTATAAAATATCAAATAAAGCGTCGTCGCTGGCTCGCCTGGGCGGTCGAGCGGGATAGCTAAAGAAACATTTTAATATTTAATTCCACACGGGCGAAATCACAGGCAACAGCCTAGTGTAATATAAAATAATACAAGCGAAATACTTTGCATCAACGCTCAGAGGTAGAGGCCGGGCGCCGACGAGAGGAATGTTAACAATTTCGGGTGCCTTCATACAGGAGCATTAGAAAGGCAGAATATTCAAAGCTGATGTTTATGATCCTATTAATTATTCACATGTTTTACATATATACCTACATATCTTACTATACAACTCCTCCTAAATTCCAACAGTGGCTATCATTGTCCATCAGGAACAAAACGACTATGAGCTTACAGTATGAAACGCGTTCTGTAAGAGAATAGCATAATGATAACGATTAACCCAATAGTCAATCTTTAAGGTTGATCCGAAGATTATTTAAATTACTTTGCATGGGATGTAAATTACTTTGATTGGGAGGATGGGATGGGATGGCCAGTACAAAAATGGATCTACCGTGCAGCGTCAGATCAGGTCCATCTTTAGATCGGTTAATTTCTAAGCAAACGGACTTGAAATACTAAATACCTTACATAAAAAAAGATTGACTATTCATATATGATCTGTTCGTCATTAGTGTGTATCAGTTCTCATCAAAAGTACGCTTAAAATAAAACCTCTTTATGTCTTGTAAAGTCATACAGCGGTCGATCCAATCTAACAATCACTACTCTGGAACGTACACGACTAACGATGTTTTATTCGATGCTCGAAATGAATGTTCCGCATGATTAACAATTGTATATGGGTACGTTTTAGTAGCGATTATATTCCAGCGCTAGCATGCATTTTGGGGTATTAAAATCAAAGATGATCGTAAAGTTATTGACATCAATGTTAAATTAAAGTCAGCTCAGCACGCGAATGTTATCGACTATGCAATATATATTTTTGTTTCTAATTTTTCCTAAAACAGTTCGTTGTTCCCGTTATTGGTTCTCCCACTTAGAAAACAATCCCAAGGTTTATTTAAAAAAACATCTTTAAGTCATAGAATCACGATGGTCAGTGTCCAAACATTAATTTTAATTTTAGTTATCTTGTAACAGTTTAAATAATAGTTCCGCATAATTTAACCGCTATACTTAGATACACTCAGATTCGTACAAGAATACAGATTGGAAATCATAAATATAATTTCGCTTTGTCGTAAAAGCACGTGGTTAAATCGCGGGTGGTCGTTCAGTGCGCACTCGACCACTGTTTCACACATATGCCAGTATCCAGAGTACGGTCATTTGGTCTTCAATATAAACAAAGAGTAAAGCAATGACGGCTGCCAGTAACGTGCACGTGGCTAAGTGATGATTGATACAGTTATATTGGTCAACGTAGATATCCAACAAGTTATAATAAATAAGTAAATTAACACTCATACTTGTACCCAAGTGAGAAGACATTACGGTGTGGTAAATCTCTTTCATTTCTCATAGTTCATTTACAAGTACTATTTTAACACATCCAGTGCTATCGCCTAAGTTTACTTTAAACATAAAAATTGTAAGTGGAACTAAACGTGCTAATATCGTCTTTAATAATATTATTTATGTGAAAGGTTTAAGATTACTCATATTTAGGCTTAACACTCAATATAGCACCTGATATTTAATTAGTACGCTGAATGTATAGATGAACGTGTGCACCAAACTCCACAAAGGTGATCCTATCAAAACACAAGCAGAATTGTAATTAATCAAAATAGTTGTAAACTAAATAGAGATGGAATTACATTAGAATATTAGTGCATAATAACATGTCTGTACTGGGTAAATTAGTTTTAGATGATGTAGGATATGAGTGTAGTAGTTGGCATTAAGTTGACGTCTAGGCAATGCCGTTGTGGTGTGTAACTAAACATAACATTAGAATCTAGACAGTGTAGTAATAGCCTAATAGACTAATAGAAAGCAAGGCAAAGTCTTATCATAGAAAAGATTACTAATCTTATGTCTCACTTAATATATCTTACTCATTTTACTAATATTATAAATGCGAAAGTTTGGATGGATGTTTGCTATTACGTATCACCAAAATAATGAAACGTATCTCCATGAGATTTGGTACAGATGTAGAACATAGTCTGGAAGAATGCATAGGCTACTTGCTAAGATTTTTTTAATTCCGCGCTTACAAAGTCGCGGGTAAACCCTGGTATATAAAAATAGGAAAATTTAGATGGATGGACGGATATTAGCTGGTAAGTCCAAAATGGGTAAACGGATCTGGATAAAAATCGGCACACCATAAAAACATATTCACAATCCTTTCGAAAGGGTTGTATACACAAGTAGATACGGATTTAATAACAAACACATTTTGATATATACTATAAATAGTTTATTTAATCAGTACCTATGTTTATAATCAGTGCATTTAAGCTTTCCAATACAGGTGGTACTGATTTCTGCGGATTTAACTGTTTCGGAAAATCTATAAGCTCACTCCGAATAAGCTCCGTCCGATACCATTTAGTAACGATTAATGATTTTAACATTCGAGATTAAATTGACGACGTGCCGTAGTGTAGTTGTGTGCAAAGTTTTAATTATAATATAGTAGTCCAAATAAAAATAAATAAAATTCTTTTAAAAACACCAATAAAGTGTAAAAATTCTCACAATTACTGCGAAATACATCGAAAGCACTAACACTGGAAATAAATTCCAGTTGGAGATCAAATCAAGGACGACGTTAGCTTATAAAGTACAATTCACTAAGTCAATACTACAGTTAAAACAAAAGTCTATCGGCGAACACTTTTTAGCCAACAGTTAAAAGACTTCATCGATCTTCGTTCGCTGACCTGATATGTCTATAAAAGGCAAAAAAATTTGAAATTAAATTTTTTCCACGTAGATAGATTTATTTTATTTTGACAATTAACTAGAGAAAGGTCTGCGACAAACTATCAGATAATGGAAAGTTGCATCATTCCTTATCATATTTTAGTGTCCTCGTCTACTTCGAATTGTTTGTGTTCTTTTTAAAAAGTGGCAAGAAACAAGTTCTAAAATGTGACATAAATAAAAAACACACATGATTGGATATAATGGAACACGGAGTTAAAAATCTAGGTTACAGGGAGCAATTATAGCAACAAACATACACGGTCTAGACATACCACGCTTGAGATTATTAATATATATTTAACATTCACGGTATAATGTTAACTGCTAGCATTACTCGTATTATATAATTAAAAAGGTATAAATCATCCGATACCACTTGAGGAAGACAAGATTTTATTTTCATCTTGCAAAAAATTCAATACAGATAGCTTCTGCCATTATTACATCACTGCAGTGCCGAGTGATCCGTTTTCGCTGCAGTTCAAATTAAATTCTCGATATCATTCAATGGCAAGTAAAAGGTTTCAATAGAATTACTTAAAAAAGCTCGTAACTGAACCGTATAAAACTATCCGAGATTATTCTATCGTGGATCATTTAGATTTAAGCACCCATCTTGAAAATAAGTGAAACTTGCTTGCGAACTCGTATATTATAAGATTCAAATATTGTGGCGACTCGTAGTTGGTTAGGTGTGAGCGAATTTCTTTACAAGTGGGTGGTAGATAGAACTACCGCGAAAGTTTGAAGTGCGCGCGGGTCTGGTTTACTCCACCATCACTATAGGCCCCGCCGATATCTAAAATTGTGTCATGTGCATCGTCTTAAGCATAACGGCGAGCAGTAATAAAGTTTGAACGTCACTGTCCCTACTGATAAAAAGGTATTTTAATTATGTATGTCACAACTCACAACACATTATACGTGTGATTAGAAAGCATTATATCAACTATGCCTATCCTATATTGGTGTATGTTATACGATACGATGCCAATTGAAATAAAAAGTTTAGTCAAGTAATTAACAGACGCAGTTGTTGGCAACCGGTTGTAATATACACATTGATAACAACTTTTTATGTAACACTGACGTATATTATCATCCATTATAATGAAATATATTAAAACATACTAGTTTTTACCCGACTGACTCGGGAGGGTAATTGTTTTTAGTTCAGGTTTAGTACCCGGCATTTGAGTTGGCACGTTGGGCACCCGAATACAGACTGTTAAAGATTGGCTGAAAATATGCGAACCAAAACTCTTTATATATTTTATATTATATTTCTTTATATATATACATATATCTTATATATAAAATTCTCGTGTCACAATGTTAGTCTGCATACTCCTCCGAAACGGCTTGACCGATTCTCAT
>JAOPJD010000025.1:7821824-7832256 GCA_026167825.1 Papilio polyxenes | reverse complement strand
ACCATCTTTAGACCACATCTTCACCTCATCGGGTGAGATCGTGGTCAAGCGCTAACTTTTTCAATATAAAAAAAAAAAAAAAAAAAAAAAAAAGTTCAGCTTTTAAAATAAATAACGGCAGCTGTTGCATCTCTTTATGTTCTAGCGATTTAAAAACACAGGACGGCTGAACTTAATGTAGGTTTGTTAGAATAATTGCCCTGGAGACGAGACGAGGCCACAGTTCATTCATTGTTTGATTTATTATAAGGGCCGCAACACACGGGCGGCTTCAAGCGGTAGGCGCGGCCGGCGTGCTGCCGGCAGCATTTTGTAGAATCTTATTTAAGATTTTCATAACCAGTACCAAAATACAGTTAATCATTGTAGGAGTTGTATTTAAGACCCGGTTCTATTATAGCTTTGCAAACATTTAAATCCTCGTGTCACTCGTATAATTCAGAAATTTGAAGCATTTTTAAAGACAAGTACGACGCTGAATTCTTCAAATAACTATTTCACTGCCACTAATTTCATATAACCATCGACTTGGATTTTCCATGAAATATAATATAATTTCGAATTTTGTAACGATGAACGACGAACGAAATACTTGAGAATACTTACTCGTACAAAATACAGTTTGAAATATAAATTAGCTTGTTATAATATTTCTCAATACTAAGTGGGTTTAATAATTTACTAAGTATAGCTAAGTTTTCTTAAGTGTACTTAATAAAATATAATAAAACGTAAACCTATTTGAGTTAACAACCATCGTTAGATAAATACCATTTTATAATATTCCATAAATTCAGGTACTAATTGCTCAAGTAAAGTGGCAAACGCCATTAACAATCTTAGCATTCGATTCGTTCGCATAATACATCATTCGCCATCAGTAAAAAGAACGTTACAATAACTTTCTTGATTTATATTCAATGAGTCACAATCCGCCGCGTAATATATGGAACCGAAGGCAGATTGATAATAATCAGAAGTCGTACAGCCGATGAATATTATGTAAACCCCGGCTTGGATTATTCAAAGTGGCTTGCTTAAATTTGTGAAACAAATATTTACTTACAAGCGTGCATAAAACAACTTCAAATTAACCATTCCATTTTGAAAATATCGTGGAGTTTGTTCATTCAAAAATGAGATGAATATTCTCTTATGCATCATGTACAGATAAGACTGCTTTCAAGGTTCGCTATTTATCTGCTGTTGGTGAGCGTCACATATTAAATTACCAATGTCGTAAAGTTCGTTTTATACTACTCAACACGTAGTCACCGGTTTTGAAAGTACATGCGTCTCAGGAGGTGTACTAACCGAGCCAAGCTTTTGTGCCAGTGTGAATATAACACAGCAACAGCAACAATTGGCCAGTACGCCTATCACAATTTAGTTAATTCTCAACGATGTAATTGTAGTACGGGGAAAGTTTAAGAAGCGCTGTGCTTGTGCGTGTTTATGCGTTGCGTGACATGTAGTCGTCTAATGAATAATAAACAGCGTAGTGGCGACTCGCTACTCATTCAAATCTATGTACAAAAGGCAATATTGTTTTTAGCATAAAGCGATTGAATGTAATGCTAAAACGCCTACAATATCGGTTACGATTCGCATAACATTTACGAGAGTGACTGGAACATCCACGAGTTGTATAAAACTACCTTAGATACAAGTTGATCGCGGCAGTACATTGCACACGCCAACTTAAAATGTCACCGTCCGAAGCTTGGCGTAAATCGGTTTGCGTGAGGTTATTAAATATTGTTTTAATTACTTTTACTGTGACGTACACATTGTCGGTAAAGTTATGTATTTCTTTTCACTTAATATATTCACAAAGTTTTCCCTCGGACGGAAACTATCGACAACATTTTTGACGATAATGGTCTGCCTGGTACCTCGCTATTGGCGCCAAATTATTCATATATTTGTAATTTAATAGAGGACATAATTAGAAGTGAATAATGGAATATCGATACTGTTTCGATTTAAATAATAAACTAAGGCTATAAAATGATAATTTTGTAGAAACATTCATTTTAACGACCATAGTAGGACGTTTTTAATATTTATCTCAAAATCAATACTATTCAAGTTTGAGTACGCGGTATGTGAGGAATATCGCGGTTCAGTTTCATAGATAAATACACATTACATTTTAGTGATTTGACTAACATTCAGAACATATCATACCCGCCATTGTAGCCTTACTACTAGTAGCATGTGTATGGCATTGTTGCTTTATCTTAATAAAATACTAGTGTCCTGTCTTTTGTTTTACAGTACAAGTCTTTGCAAGTCTAATGCTAGAAAATAAGAGCGGTAACTTTACACGATTTGTTGATTACGACGATAAATAAATCTAGCTAATCAAATGTCCTTTGGCGGCGCTTTTAAAAGAAGCTTAGGATTTGACCAACTTCCGTTTCCATTCTTTGTAGCCAAAGGCCATGACGTGGTTCGCCATTGTCGCCGAGACAACTACTTGTAAAGATTAACATTATGTTTCAGTCTTATATCTGCCTCTATAACTTATAAAAAAACGCTTAAATTTCTTGATATGTTCAAAAAATTATTTTATTCAATATTTGAATGTCAATTTATTAATTATTTTATTTATTGCAAAGCCTCAAATGCAAATTTATATTAAAAAAAATTGTGCACCTATCATATATTTTAATGTAACACAAAATGTTGTTTTAAAGTTCAGCTCCAAGCCTACTTTACAGCAGTATCGCAATACACTTAAATATATTTGTCAATTGAGTATGTACACATAAAATTTCCGTGCCACCGTTATAAACTAAAGGGCGACATTTTGACGACAAACAGTACGCATCTCTAGGTAACATATGTAATACGAGTATTGGCTTTGAACGTATAAACTCGATTATCAATCGCACTTCTGTTTATTTAATCATAACTATAAATACATATATTTGATCTCAAAGCGCGAATATAAATTAAAGCTCATGAAATTTATAATACTTGGTATAACTTCATCGAGGCGCAACGGCGGCCGTCGGGGCGGGAGTCGAGAAATTTGTAATTAAATATTAAAGCCGTCCATACACTGACTGGCGGTGCGGTGCGACTTGGGACCTTACTCTTGGCGCTTTGTTAGGTGTTTGGAATGCAAGAGAATGAGTGAGTGAGACAGCGGGAGCGGGCTTCTATATGTCCCGAGAATGTACCGTTCAGGTTCTACTTACGCAATTTGCATTGAATATTACTTGAACAGTAGCGCAGCCTATCCACGCTTTCAAATCTACCTAGCATACTTTGCATTGGCAATTGCCACAGGAGTTGGAAGCTTTTGAGGAATTTATTTATATAGAGATAACTTAGGCATTCACCGGCATGAAAAGGAAGTTAACGACTCTTTTATGCTTGAAAAGAATTCTAATAGAGACGCTATTCCTAGAATCATTGCAGTATGATTTATTCAGACTTCTATTTTCACTTTCACTCACAAATGAAATTAAATTTTAAATATTACCCTCGATTTTTACATATCTTGGGGTTGAAGTTTAAGTTTTCTGGCTTTGATTCCTTTCTTATCGATTTTTTAGTTTCAATACTAAGTCATTATTTTTGGATTTCAACGCTTGTGTTCATAAACCTCATTAAAGTAACTAGAGGAAAGTACAAAAAATCATGAATTAATACGTCAAATAGTTCAGTTATAGTCATTAATACATGTACGTAGTGTATGTACACTCATAGCATTAGTGAGGTTTGCAGAAGTTTGCAAAGAAGTAATACAATTATAGTGTAATGGGGAAAATAAGTTCCCTTCGTAAGTGTTGGGCAATTGAAATGCCCCGCCGCCGCCGCCGCGTCAAGATATTTCGATTTAGACGGATGCAAGTATTTTTACCCTTCAAAAAAGTCGATGCCTTGCTCATAAATATATCAATATCGTATCCTTTAAGAGTTTATGTACGTCTATTTTTAAAGGGGATCACTTTTGTACAAAGAATGTAAACAAAAGGCCAAAAGAAATTTTTTACATATCAGTAAAAAATAAAAATCAATGTTAGTATGTCTGTGTTGGTTTTGCTCAACACAAACATACAAGTATTGTTCACGTTCTTTAACCACTGGACAGATTTTCATGAAACTTTCGTAGAATTAAAAGAAAAATCTAAGAAATATGAATCTTTAGACCTGTCTCGATTGCCACAGGATTTTATAGATTTAACACTCTTGTTTTAAAGCATGTGCAACAACAATTCAATAAAGTGAATATGACATAAAGGAGACATCAATTATTTCATGCGGTAGTACATTTACGTGAGAGTAAATGAGTTACAAAGCCATTTGCACCGAGCGCTACTTATGTTGCGGCGTCCTAGAGTTTGCCACAGGGACAACCTACAGTAAACAACTGAGAGCTTTCGCAT
The DNA here is from genome assembly GCA_026167825.1 of Papilio polyxenes. Lineage (NCBI taxonomy): Eukaryota > Metazoa > Arthropoda > Insecta > Lepidoptera > Papilionidae > Papilio > Papilio polyxenes. The sequence continues at coordinate 7,827,853 of JAOPJD010000025.1, read as the reverse complement.
ATGCGGGAGACTAGCTACCGAGTGCCAATGCAAATTAGAACGACCAGTACAAAAGCTTTCTGTGCTTTTCAGTGCAAAACAATTTTGGTACATTGCTTACGGAAAACATTTGCGTATAAAAATAAAATAAAATTTTCGGAATACATAATCTACAAAAGTATATATATATATGAAAAAAAATTCGGCAAGATATTTTATTTATGTATCGAACCGAGTGGATCACAGGGATTGTTAGTTAAAAATAAAGAAGTGCTTAATATTTAATTGTTAAAATTTGGCACTAATTAACGTAAACGCTATAGTGCATCTGATTAGGCACGTCGGGAGCAAGATTAATCTTCTGCACACGTGCCAACTTCAGGGCCGTGTACAATATGCTGTAAAAAATATACTCACATATATCGAGTGCGAACAATCGCATGGCCCGCGCGAGCACTAACAGGAGTACCACCCGCGCCACCATCTCGCCGTCTCACCACTCACTTCACCATCTCCGGCACCGTAAACCTTAAACAACATAAAACCTGTTATAATAACACTAGTTTCCATGTAAATTTTTAAATTTCGTAAGACATTTAAAACTAAGTAGCTGTTTTAGTAATTTGTGGATTTCTTGGGCTTGGAATTTAAAAAAAAAAATTATTTCTCTGAAGCTAGTTATTAAGAAATTATTATATATGAATAAAAATGTATCTGACATTAACCATAGATTTTTCCGGGATAAAATGTAACCTGTTGGTTCTTCCAGAAGTGTTATTTCTGGGCATAATTTAAAGCTCCATAAAGCTCTTTTGCAGTCACTGGTAAGAAACAGCCATTCAAACTTTCGATTTTATAATGCAAGATTAAATAACAGTTGAAGCCACATATTGTAGGTATTATCTAATTTCGGATCCTTAAAAACGCTTCGATTTAGTTTTTAAGCCTAACTTTTGTACCATGATTTAATGTTATTTTGACTTTGTAATTTATATTAATTAGTTATTTCAGCTAGTACACAATGTTTCTGCAGTAGCATATCGGGTAATAATACAAAAACGGATACCATAGAACAGTTCTCTTCATTTATCTAATAACTTCTTAGACTATATCCACAAATATCTTAGTAGATGTCTAGGCCTTTGTTGGAAAACAATAAAATGAAACACAACAGAATTATTTGGCATAATGCATAGAGAAAATGTTGTCAGTACACTTAGAAAACCACTTGTCTATATCATCACTAAGAGTAAAGAATTAGTGGCAGCAAATTTTTTAAACTGTTTTAAGACAAAGCCATCCTTACTTAATTTGAAAGCATTAAAAGGAGTTAAAAGGGGTATTGAGGATTGCAATTCTGTGAAAATAATCAATAGTATTGCAATATTTTTGGAACATAAATTATATGTGCTTTCCGCATATACATATATATCCCCATCGGCCAAGGCCCAAGGCCCCAGGGGCTACCCTAAGTTAGGAATGACTAGGCTTTAGTCAACCACGCTGGCGCAGTTTAGGTTACTGGACTTCACATATATTGAATTTCTTGACAGATACATGCAGGTAATATAATGATGTTTTCCTTCAAGATTAGAACTTCGGATACATGTTCAAAGACAATTCAAAAAACAAATTGGTGCATGGCAGGGAGAAAATCAGCACCACCAAATGATAAGTCATAGGTACAAGAAATGCAACCCGTTAGCAACCGGAGCTTAGATTTGATTCAATTCTATACATTGTAATACATTTTATGGAATATGATACTTTGCCTTTTTCTTCCTTCCCATCACAAAATTGTGTACATATAAAAAAATATTACTTTTCAAATGTGGGAGTTTTAAGGTGACTGTTTTTGAAATAATTTAAAAATCTGTCAGTTAAGGAAAAAGCAACTGAGAATTTTTTTTATTGCACTTATTGGCTAAACATTAAATACATTCAGATTTTGATAAAATGGTTAATTAATAAAAATGACATCATGTAAAAAGGCTTATGTTACAACTTCATAAAATAACTTTTAATCAGTTTCTAACTTAAGCTGAAACTAAATGTTACAGAACCTCTTTTTTAATATATGTTGTTAACAATTTTACTAGATTATAAAATTTAAATTATGTATTTATATTATTTACTTTCATGGAGACTTCAATTAAACTTTGAAAGCTGGAAAAAACAATCTATATCAGACTCTAATACATCTTTTTAATTATAGCCATTGCTAAATAAATATCTCACTACCTCTCAATCCCTTGATTATATATTTTTTGCTGTTTTAGAACTTTTTTAAAATCAATTTAATGGTTTATCATTGAAAATAAAATTATGTTGATTATTAAATGTATAGACGCTAGTGATTGGCGGAAAACATCCCATTTCAAATAAATAAATAGTGATAAAAAAGGAAAAAAAATTAACAAAATCTCAAACCTATATTCTAAACAATTGAAAGAAGTCATTTAACATACTGTAATTCAATTATTTTCTAAATTTATAAACATCGTTATTGCAGTTCTACAACCTAACAAAGGAACAGCAGCAACCAATTAGAAGTCTTTGAAATTGTAATATGAAATATTAAAACAAAATAAATATTACAATATCACAAGTTACGCACCTTTAAGTCCCAGGAACGTAGGTGAAACCCGGTGACATGGGAAATAAATTAACATATCTCTGTCCTCACACCAATCCAGTCACTACTCATCACGCAATATTTAACACTTTTATATTAATTTTCAACAAGTATAAACAAGTACACTGGGATGTTTAGTTATGATAATGGAAAAAGAAAGCACTGTAATCTATAAAATAAATTAACTACTCTAATTCAACAACTATGGCTCGCTCGCTCCAGTTGCTGATAGATATGCAGTCCGGTTCGTGTCAAGTCTGTGGGATAAGTGTGAAGTGAAGTCGGATACGGTCGCTTGGACGAACTTCGGACGCAAGTCGGAAAGCTTCTGCAAAGAGTATTAAATAAGAGAGCTACCACTACACACAATTCGGATCGAAACCCTTAACCATAGACAAACTATAATTTACTCTAAAATTTATTAAAAACCAAAATGTTTCTCGTGAAACACTTTATCTTACATTAGGTACTTATTTTAAATTTTCACTTTAGTTTGACAATTTTCACAAAATAGCAAAATCAAATATTGAATATCGTAATAGTCGCATATGTGTAATTTGACGTATCTCTGTTTACTTCGATAACCTTACAATCAGAGCGAAGGATAGAGCTTTCCAAAGATTTATAAAGCTTATTTGATATCTGTCTCACACTAATTTTATTAAAAATACTTACCTGTATAAGATATTAAAAAACGTATAAGTTATTGCCGTTTTTGCATAATTTACATAAAAATACAGGTTAAGGATTTTTCGAACATGCGAATAACGCAAATGTTTGTAATTTTGTTTGTGGTCATCATTGTTACGACCTCAGATGAAGAATTACGACACATACACAGTATGTACGTCTTTTCCGGTCAGGTCAACCTGTCCTCTGTACGTTGCGGTTAATTTAAAATCTGAATGAAAACAGTATTATTAGTTAATATAAAAATTCTGTTTTCATCATCATTCATGTTCTCCATCTGAGCCAAATTTCATCAAAATTCGTTGAGCCGTTCCAATGATACCTTCAAACAGACATCCATTAATCCATCTAAACATTAGCATTTATATAAGAAATAAGGATAATAAGATAGTATATTACATATAGTAAGAAGTAACATAGACTTTAATTTAAAGTTAATTGTCTTATGTTAATTAGTAGGCGGGATATGTAAGTGATAAGGTTGAAGTAAAATAATTAAAACATTTGGTAATTGATTTTAAAAACAAAGTATATTTCTAGTATGTAAATATGTCTATGAAGAATGACCCGTGGCTTCACGTGTTCTAAGAGATCTTCTGCTGTTTAAATTGAGTTGCACATTTTCGCTTTTCCTGTAGATGTAACTATTTTTATTTTATTGCAATGTCTCGAAATTTGTTTAATTTTAATTCTTTGATTTAATTCTTAGTCATAATAATTACGAATATGAATTCATTTGATTTATTACTGTTTATTAACTTTTGCTTTTAGAAATTGATAAATGCGCCATCTAGCGTCATCGGTAATTGATTTCTCAGGGGTGCAGTGCCATGCCATGCCAAAGAACCTTCTGAGTGCCTGCGCCTGCGTCGCGTAGCGTTACACGCATCGGTAAACAAGTTACTTGGACAACATACACGCAAGTGCCAGTCACAGCACAGTCACAGTTGCCACTCTTTTGTGGATGGTGCTCTCGTGCGCCCATCGCTTTATGCATAACAATAATCGGGGGAAGCCGAGTGCTTATAACATTACCATAATGTAACTAAATAGCAGTGTAACTTCATTATAACTTCTATTCGCCCCTCTTCGCAATTAACGACAATAAACTTTAATACTTTCTAAAACGTATTTATTTCTCCGCGTGTGTTTCCTTTCAAGTCCGCGCCAACAAACCGTGTGTGTGTTTTATAAAATAATAATTTAATAGTTGTAAAGTTCTTCGACATGACCATATCATATGCTGGTGAAGTTCCAAACGGCAGCAGTTTCGGCTGTTTCTGGCGAATCCTGTGCAAGTAAGTTGTAGTTGTATGTGGGTAACCGAGGCCGTCGCGCCGACGACTACCTTTGATGGATCGGTCAAAGCCCAAACAGCTGTTTTCGGCGTCCGTCGCAACATGACGAAATCACAGCTTAACCATTAGTTTACATTCTATATTCTGTACGTTAAATGATTACAATAGCGGATACTCTTACTATAAACCATAAAGTTTTTATTAATTTACTAAATTCACAGTTCTTACATTTTTCTTGTGTCTCAACGAGAGAAAGAGATAGAGAGAGTATCGAAGAATAAAGAAAAATTACGTTCCAACATAAGCTTTTGTGATTTCACGTTTTGTTTTATATTTATATTAACTACAAAGAATATTATTATAAATTTAATTTACTCAGTCCATTTAATTGTAAATACATTTTTGCCAGTACCTAAGTTTCTTGTCGGGTAGAGCATATTTAAAAGTTTGATAAGTTACAAGGTAATTAATGAGAATTAAGTTAGTTTTTTATGTTAATTATAGCTTTAAAACTGGGCAATAATATTACTTGTATTCAAGTCAAACATGCCAGTTGTATTGAGTTAGAAATGTTACAATATGTTAGTAACGCTATTGTTTCTTCAGCAATATAATAGAGAGAAAAGAATATCTATGAACAATAACTTAGACTTAAATTGCAATACAAAGTTTGTCAGCTTTCTGTTCTGTACTCACATTTTCTAGGGTCTACATAATAATTTCTTTTTCACAATGATCTGACATCTGTTGTTTCAGTGGCCTACTCTTTATTGTACTCTACCTTTCACCAAATTTGTAAATCAATCAAGCACACTTGGTAGCAATAGAAGATACCAGTGATTTTCCAATTAGTACTTAAAATTATAATACTTAACAACAAATGTGATCATGGTCAAGCACTTTTTTTTCATTGTAAAATAATATGTGACATGAAAAAAAGTATTACTAATTCACAGACCGATTAAAGGCTACTGTACTGTACCTAAAAAATTTTGCTTGCAGATTATTGACTGAAAGAACATTTAAAATCTGTTGTGTAGTTTATCTGAAAAAAGTCATAATCATATCTTTTAAATAAAATTATAATATAGATCTTTTTATTTTACACTGTATTGTATAATTTCTATTAAAATGCTAAAAACAATTAAAACAAAGATAGATTAAAAAGATTTTTTTGTCAAAAACAAAAAAAAAAATCGTTTCAGAAAATACGGTAAAATAGCACAATCAAAGTTTGCTGTGATTTTCATTGTGTGTGTATTCAATTTCGCTCCCGGCTTGTTACCATTGTCGAATGTAGCTGTTACCTTGTTACTACTGCAATGAAATACAACAATTGTATTGCGCCTGCTCTTTTTAGCCGACTTCAAAAAGAAGGAGGTTATCAATTCGTCTGTATTTTTTTTTTTATTTTTTTTTTTTATGTG
>JAOPJD010000025.1:7787943-7812376 GCA_026167825.1 Papilio polyxenes | reverse complement strand
AACTCAAGAACGGTTGAATCGATTTGACTGAAAATTGGTGGGCAGGCAGCTTAGAACCAGGAAACGGACATAGGATACTTTTTATCTCGTTTCCTTTTTAAAAAAAAATTCCGCGGGAACGGAGTCGCGGGCAAAAGCTAGTAGTATATAAAGTACATCATTCTTATAAACCTAGTTGAATCATAATGAAATTGTCGTATACAATCTGTTTAATTTCACGTTTACTAGAATGTTACAAACAAAAACTGATTATCGTCGTAATAAGCATTTATGCAAGCACGTTTCTTCGAAGCGGTAAACTATTGGCATGCACGTGTTTGCGATGAAGTGTTTAGTGCGAAAAAATCTACTCTTAGTAGAATTCTAAGTAAACAAAATCGCTTTAAATAGTACAAGGTAAGTTCTAACAATCACCTCATCTGGGTACAAAAAAAAACTATTATGATAAAATAAATCATCAATTAAATTCACTAGAAAATGTTGCAGGAAAATACATAAATGTTTTAACAACATTTATGCGTGTGGTTTTTTCCTTAATTTTTATTTATAATTTGCATAAAACATATCGAGTTGGGAATTTTTCCCTCTCTTCTTTTGAAGATATCAAAAACAATGAATGATAGAAGAATATCGGTAGTGCTTGATTGGGCACATCTGGCAGAAGAATATTATTTTAAATTCTATCTATTTTAAATTCCCATAATATAATTTGTAGCGATGAGTAGTTACTATAAGCAGACGTTAAATGTGATTGTTTCCACTGTTTCATTTGTTTCGAAACTTATCCCATTTCATATTATCTCACGGTAAATGTGTACAGACTTTTCTATTGATTTAGTAATCATTATGATTTACCTTTTATCTATATTAATATTTTTTATGTTTGCAATGAAGAAATTCAACAACGACTGTACTGATTTCAAAAAGTCTTTCACCATTACTACAATATAAACTTGTGAAATATACGCTATATTTCATAGTTTTTTAAATTTTTAAAAAATAAATGTTAAAAACCCGTGCAAAGCCGTGTTTCTCGTTATTTTTCTTACTAGATCTTGTTAAATTAACTTTATTCAATAAATTATAATAAGAGAAACGATTAGAATGAATTTTAATATAACAAGAAATTAGAGCATTTTCATCTCAAAGTTGCGTAACATCCAAGAAAAGTCATTGGTTGCAGTTCGAATTACGATGAGGGAGCTATCATATTTTAAAGATTTCACTACTGACTTCTCGAAGAACTATTCGCTTAGTCTTTGTGTATAGAAATGTAGATAACGCAAACTTTTCTTTCGAGTTATACAACACAACGCATTCTTGTGCAGGTTTCCGTGAATAACGTGTATAAAACGAACGTAAAACAATTCCTGTTCGCAATGCAATAAAACATTTAATCTGAACCGTGAACACTGATGTCCAATTTGTTTTGCAGAGTATTCGAGAAAGTCCGGCAGTACTTCGGTGCACAAATCGAGTCGATACCGATGTCTTTCGTGCTGGGATTCTACGTAAGTCTGGTTGTGAAGCGATGGTGGGAGCAATACAAACTGCTTCCCTGGCCTGATACCCTTGCCCTCTTCATCTCTGCTGGAATTCCTGGAGCGGTTAGTAAAGTAAAGAAACAATCAACAATATAAAAAAAACATTAATCACATCAAATCGGTTACAATGATACACAAGTGACAAAACTAACGTTGAAAATATATTTCTTTACTACGTAAGGCTTATCACATATTATATAAAGACTGAATTAACTTGCAAATTAAACTTTTTAGGGACACATAAATTAACAAACACATCTTTATTATGTTTAGTAGCAACTACTTTAATCGACTACGCCTGAACTCCGTTAATTAAAAGTTTTACGATTTCAAATCAGTTTTGACATTATCAAATTAATCTTATCATAATAATAGACGGGTTTGTTCATTTTTGAATGAATTAATATACTTTTAAGACTTTTTCGTTCATGATAAATATCCGTAAGAGTTAAGACTGGCAATTATGGCGTAATCCAGTTGTCAGTCTTTGCAGACTTTCATCTTATGTTGCCATCAGTTAAATACCAATCTATTAAACAATAAAAAAAAAGATAATTAAATGAGAGGTAGATGCACAAAGGTGTATAAAGGTGGTTGGAGGACCGATCATCAATGTCGACCTACGTCCAGCTGTGAACGACTTTAGGTCAAATTTAAACTTCTAACTCTACCTACTTAGGTAGCTCCAATCTTCTGATTAAAATTGCTCTCCTTGTTATAGTAAGGTTAGTTAATCTTATAAAATTATCAGTAGCCTTAGAGACTACCTACTATACTTAAATTCAACGTTACTCAGATATCAGTGTGTACTGATGACTGTTGTCCACGTAGATAATGTTTTGTTGCGAAATGACGGAAATGTATTCATGCCGTTCCTTCAGGTTTAAAGTCTATGGTGCTTTACCATGGTAATTTTTTTCATAAGCTACACTTTATATAAAATTATTTATTTTACATTATTTTTTTATTTATATATTTACATTTATATTAAACATGTGTGCTAATAAAAAAAATCGGAGTTAAAAAAATAAGTAATAGGCAAATGCATAAAATTAACACTGACTCACTCATATGATTGATACGAGTACTCAAGATTTAACACGTATTTGACTAGATTCTACATTGTGTTACTACACAATAGACTATTTACTATTGTTATTTCTAAACTGTAACTAAATGAGACATATTTATGATGTCCTCCAGTTATATTTCTACCAAAACATTGACATGGATTTAATTTTTTTTTTATTTTCTTGTAATGCAATATATCTCCACGCTGTATACAAAATTCTTACTCGTACAGTTTTCTTATTTATGATTTCTTTTTATCTTTAATATTTCGTTTTACACGAAACGTTAACATTGAATCTGAGATAACCAATTTCTCAGTCCCATTAATGTTTTCTAATTAAAACCAAAAAAACTTCGGCGCCAAATATTTCAAATTTAATTACCCCCAATACTAAGATATTTTACATAAGAGACAACTTATACTCGAATTACGCTCATGTCAATTCAATAACCTAGAACATCTAATCTCAAATCATACTCGAGAAGGAAGAATGGAACGTGAGTTTACGAGTCACAGACTGGTTTTATATCTGACTACTTCGAGACACAGACTGGTTTTATCAGCAGGCAAAAATATTGTTAGCTCTCATGACCACTTTAGATCAAATTCATCCAAATTCAAATTAACCATTTACAAAAGATATTCGTTATATTTATAAATCAAACACAATTAAAACACAAAAATATAAGGGTCTTATTAAGGTTTTTCACATAATTTGTAATAAACGCTTTGCGTCTGTACTTGCCAAGTTACGCAAACAATAGTTGCATAGTCCGTTGCTTGACTCATTATTATACAGAATGCTGCATCTGCGACTTGTACATAAAATGCCCTGCTTGCTAAAGGCTCAGCGAATGACCGTGACATTTTGTTCAGATATTAAATTTTCACAAGTTTCCGACTTTCAAAATATCAGAAACTTATCTCCACATTTTATTATCACTTGTAAAACATTAAATGCCAGTAAACATAAAATTAATATAAAAGCTAATATGAATATTTCAATTCATCTTTTTTTTGCCCTTCGAAACAAGTTAAACTGCTAGCCAATGACGATAAAAATTGCAAATACCAAAGATGACGAAACAATTCCACGTTTTTGTCCCTCTTTATCTCAATTGTAGGTTTAACAAAATAACATTGTAAAATGTTAATATTGATTGTAATTACCTTTAATAAGTATTCGAAGCTGAAGAATAAAACTTTATGCAAACAATGGAAATTTTTATTAGTGACATATCAAATTAATTATGTACCTAAATTAGACCATTTAATAATTATTATTAATTAAATCTCCTGAATTATATGTCGTGCCATGTTCTTATCCATCCGTAAAATGAGAATAAATATAAAATAATCTACCTAATTTATTAACTAGACTTGCGTAAAGAAGTTTTTTTAATGTAGATCGTGTCTATCCATATAACAACACACTGCAGTGCGAATAAAATAACAGAAAACATTTATTGTTGAGAAGTGAATTCTTTTAGGTGGTGTGTTTAGGTCGCAGTGAGTTCCTTAACTCAAATCTGAACGGGGAAACTTAGACAAGGTAAAGTATGTTATTAACGGAATTAATTATAACAATAATTGTTGTAATCGTTTACTTTGCCCTTGAATTTTATTTGCTGCCATTTGTAATAAAAAAAAAACTTATCCGACACTGCGAAGCGTCTGTGTCCATTGTTCTTTTATATAAGATAGATTGTTACGTGAATTTTGTGCTTGTGGTTTATTCTGCATATTCATATTATGGATATATTGCGATTTGTATACATTTCAATCTTTGAACCAATATACAAGATCTTCGACATTATCCAGTGTTTGTAACTTCCAGCTAATTATTCGAAGCATCCTTTACGTTTAATTCAATCAACATTGCATTATTTATCGTTCGTTTCAGAAATAAAAAACCATGCATAAACATATCGTCATCAGTTATTCAGAGATAAGAATATGTTTTGTAAAGGGATTTTGATCTCAGAAACCAACGATTAGTTTATTTCATTTTAAATTAAATGCAGTTATTAATAAGTATGAAAAAATGTAACAAAAAGTTTTACATGTGTTTAAAAGTATATGAAAACTTTATTTCTATAGCGACTTGGTCTGCGCAGAATTTAAGAAAAGGTGAAAATTATCTCACGAGTTACTCGAAACTTTATTCTATGTCGGTGCCCAATTTCATCAAGATATATTGATTTGTATCCCACAGGATATAGGTAGTCTATATGTTCTTTCAGACTGTGTTCTATAACAAATTTCATTAAAGTCCATGCAAGCGTTCTGGAGATACCTTCTAACACGGTCATGTCATAATCATTTACCAGACTTGAGTTGTACTTGTCATACTTATTGCAACATTGTTTGATCGTAAATGTGTAAACATATATTAATAGACTCATATGGCAAATACTGTGAACTGTGAATAACATAGCGTCAAAATAAATAATACTCGTTATGTATCGGTATAACATCAAAGAAGTATGTATTATATAGGAATTAATATTAAATAAACACTATAAAATAAAAAAATGGTGTCCAGCTAAACAAATGATTTTATAACTTTTTTCATCTGTTTGCTTGTTTGTATTAATTTTTTGTACTAGATTTTTTTAATTCCGATCCGACAAAAAAAATCTACTTAATTTACAATTTTTCCTAAGGGAAAAATATTATTTATTATTAATATTATTATAATATTAAGGTTATTTAGGGAGTTTATAAACTGAAAAAGTTCACTACTTGATGGTGACATATGTATACTACTATTATTTCATAAATACTGAATGCTATGTGCATTTGGCCTGAGCTGATGCATTTTATTTACGAAAAAAGTAAGTAGTTCAGAAGATTTTTAAAAAAGATTCGATCTCTAGGGGCTTTACTTTTCATACTGACTACCATTAGCACGATATTTTATATAATCAGATTTTAAAAAATGATATCAGTATGTATTGCAAAGCTTCGGATATAAGATGATTTCCTAACAGCAGCTTACGTGAACTCGGAGTTGACGAACAACTTCCACAAAACTTTAATGAGATGAAATCTTCTAAAGTTTAAAGTATGAAAAAACTGTTGGCCAATTTTATTAGTAAAGTTTCTAAACAAAATCCTTAAGGTTTCATGAAATTTTCGACATTCGTTTACTTATCGCAACATAAAAGAATGTCACGTGTAACCACTGTGTTATCTAACAGAATTTCAATACCTAACTAATATCCCACTGAGCTAGCTCCTCAGTGAGCGACGGGCCGCGTCCGCGAAATAATACCAGTCCCACTCACCCTGATGAAGGGCCCCGAAGGGCTCGAAACTAGTCGGTGACGACACCGGATATATATACGTGAGTGCTTTAGCCGTTTCTATATAAGTTAATATCCCACTGATTTGAACGATCCAAAATGTTGTCGTATTTATTTACGATTGTAAGAAAAAATCTTATATATTATTTAAAAGATCGAATAACCGTGGGGTTCCATTGACGGAACACCTGTACAAAAACATAATATTGTCTTTTTATTAAAGAGAAATGAGTATGACAATATGTTTTTATATCAGTATTTTGGCAGTGGAAACTTACGTTAATTTGACATCTAGTATTTTTCCGTGTTCCCATTTTTAAATGTCTTAATAGCGTTTCCCTCATTATTAATCGTAATAAAATCACTACTAAGTTACGTCAAAACAGTATAGTAATTTGGTTGTTAAAAAAAAAATGTCCAGGATCTTAACTGAAATAGAAAAACATATAACTTAACTAAAATACTTAATGATAAATTCATTGAAATTATATTTTAATTAGTTACTTTAACGTTTCGTGACTATGATTTATTTTATGCAGTCAGTTATTGCCTTGACCTCATTAAAGCAAAGAAATTTTACAGCATTAAACGTTTCTTCATAGATTTAAATACGTTGACTATTTAGTTAAACAATTTAAGTAGTATTTTTGACGGATTAAACTGATCTGCGTAGTAATCATTTTTCAATTCTTATCGAAATAAATACGAAATTTAAAATAGACACATTTTTTTGTTTTACACTTAATAGATACTTAAGATATTGTTTAATAATAATTATCGAGGTCAAAACATGCATGATTTCAGCATTTAGAACATGTCGCAAACGAATAAAATTCTGCTAGCAGGCTATATAAATAAGGAAAGAGAAATAAAACAAATAGAAAAATAAACTGATTCACAATGTTAACACATTTTCACCTTGGGTTTCCACTGTTGTAAGAGTCAAACAAAACCTACAATCCATCAAATTGTTTTTATTTTGGATTTTTTACACGTTTCTTTTAAATCCATAATTGTTACGTCAGATCAATGAACATTACTCAAGCAACTACTGTGACTTAAAACTAAAAGTCATTGTAAAGGTGAGGTTAAATTGATAAATATCTACCTTTTGTCTTCTCTTTTCTCGCCACAAAAAAGAAACAATGAGTCGTGGTCGAGGCAAACATCCGCCGAGTCGTATGTAATCATACTTTACTCGACGCAGCGACCCACGTTCTGTTTTATTATTTATTAAAATTCATTTCATCGTATTTAATATCTTTGAAACTGACAGATCTAATCATAAACAATATTTGACTTTAGTCGTATTTCAGAAACGTAATTACGTCTACTTGATTGATTGGAAATTGTTTGTTGAACAAAATTTACATTCCATCTTCCCGTTTCTGTAATATTATTACATAAAACAATATCATAATTTATAATTAATACAAATCAGTATCCATGTTGTTGAAGTTATTAAAACATTAATGAAATTCTTACAAAATGTCATACATTGGTTAATTTTTACTTTTGTACGCATTAAACAGTTGCAAAATTCATTAGAGCGTTAATTTTATATATTAGAGTTTAAAAAATTATATTTGCAGTGTGATACATCTATAATTTGTTTATTGGATGCCTAAGAAGCCTTAATAACGTCAGTCTAAATTTCATACATGGCAATGTTCATGTGTTGAATAGAAAACAATACGGTGTATTAATGTCCTTGGATAATCGATTGGTGTGACGCCTGCGAGCGATTAGTGTTCCTTTACTAGCCATTTATTTCCATAGTTACTTTGACTTTGGCACGCGAAATAATTGAAATGCCGAATGGTTACGAAAGAACTGATGCGTCACACTGAACACGATCCTCTAGTTAATATGTTTATAAAATCGAAAGTTACAACGGAAAGTAAAACTATCGCGTTGTTTCTTTTAAACTAGAATTGTTTATGACCTTGCCCTCCATACGAATAGTAATCATCCATTTTATTGCTTGCTCGCACTTTGATAACTGAAATTGTACTATTTGTTTTCATTTGAACATTTAACAACATTTTTTCTAATCTCCTTGATTATAAGATAAAAATAAGTTTTTACGGGTGTATTGACAATGTAAACTTTCGATGTATTTTTAATAATGCAAACTTAATGCTGTGTAAAATTACTTAAGAATTTTTCCTATTTCGCTTTTATTGCATTTAACTATTTCCCATTTTACTTAAATATCTTGTTTCATATTTTTATTAAGGAAAATCAGCTTCAATACGGAAAACCGTCGAAGACGTTTAATTATGAATGTAATCACGTACCACAATACTAACATGTCTGTGCAATCTACCCACCGTTGTCGTTATAATTTTACTAATTAATTAATCAAGTTAATAAATTATTTAATTTAACTAAACTAATTAATTAAGCAATGTCTAGATGTTCAACGAAATCTTTTATCCCTCAGATATACGTATCGATTGATACCTCGTTAAAATCAGATAATCACCCGACAGGAAGTCACAATGTAATGTCATACATACCTGCAAAACGGCTACCCGACTGTCTGGATAATTCCACAGTCGGGCAAAAATACGACTAATTTTAAACTTTTCGTTTAGCAAATAGCTAACAAACAATAATAACGGAAGTAGAATTTCAACGTGAATAGGTATTAAATAATTTTATCTTAAACGTTAATTCTCCAAACAAAAGCTTTAATTAAATTTAGCTCGTCAGACAGGATAACGCAGGGAACACTCTCTACTATGGTCATAATGATTTAAATCCTATTATGACGGTAGTCGAAATTTACACTACCCCTTTGTGATATTTATGAATATAAACTATGAGGAAATTCAGTTTCAATATTTGTTTGTTTTGTCTGATGATTGTTTATGCTCGAGGTCAATTCTAGCCTTCTTCCCTTTACCATCCTTATAACGTAAGGATGAGAATAAAAAGTGGATTTGGCAGGGGACGGATAAAAAATGTAGGAAAGGGAAATGTCAAGTGAACAAAAAAATGCTTGTAAATATGATATCATTCCACTTATTATATTTGAAATAAAAAAATCATGGACAATAATAAGTTTTAATAAATTATGTTCAAGAGATGGTTAAAGCAGAACAAAGCAGTATAAAGCGATCCAAAGCAGAACCAGTCAGTTCCGACGTAAACATGACGTTGAACTCCGTGAAACATTTAATAAAACCTCTGATATAGCAAAATGTAAAATCCCATTTAGAATTCGTCATAGTGTTATTGTTATTTGCTTATATCATAATCGTAATAGAAATAGTATTCTTTTCTATATGTGTGTGTGATATTTTTATGAAACGCCAAAGTTATCTAGTTGGTAGGAAAATCACCGTATTTTCGTGGTCATTTAAGGAGCGTTGTAGTGATTTAAATTCAGTCAAAAATATACAGTCGAAGTCCTAGGGACAGCGATATTTTTCTCGCTTATAACCTTGAATTCCTCAATCACGAAGGTCGTCCGTCAGGACCGGACAATGACTTGCTTATAGAGGTTTCTCGCTTATCAAGCTTTGACTAAAAGAGAACAGAGATAATTATTATATTTATATACAAGTATTACGGCAGTTAAAAAACATGTCCGATGCAGCACAGTCTCAATGGAACATCGCAAAAAGACGATGGTTTTTTTTTTTTTATATAAGTACCGCGTTACATGAAACATTGAATTGCATATGAGTTTTTAAATATAAATGCAGATTAGGTAATTCCGCTTTTTAAATCTCAATTAGTTCTGCAACATAGCGAATGTTATACGAAATGTTTCCGTAGAGTTTCAAAACTATTTAACTTTCGTACTGCTGTAATGAGAAATGTGCGCGTTGATAACTTTGTTCTGTTAACTAAGCGGACGGATGAAAGCAACGATGCCAGATCCTTTGATATTTTCTAGTTAATAAACTGAGATAAAATTGGAAGTTAGAGCTCAAAGGATGTGACGGGTGCATAAGATGTTTGCTTACAAAGATTTATTACCTGTTTTGAACAGAACAGTGGGGTAGTTTATTTATAATAACAGATTTTTAATGATGAATGAACTTTTTCTTAATGCATTTAAAATGGTTTTGTACTTGTTTAGTGTAAGTCTCGCGAGTTCCACCCGAAAACCTGTATATAAACATATTGTCCATCTTTTTTATTATTTAAAAAACAAAATATACCACAATCATTTTACTACCTATAGTAAAATGATAAAACTCCTAAGTTTTGGTAATGAAAACTCACCGTACAAAATTTATTTAAAAATTATGAGATATTCCGTGAAGGTGCCTGTACTCATATGTAGAACTATAAAATTTATACAAAGGTATTATCTGATTTCAGTTACTATTTAGTTAATGCATTCATTATTATGTAATTTATTTTGTAACATTGACAGTTTTAAACGAGGACAGAACAGTGAGGCAGTGCAGTGGACCTAGCAAGAATATTTGTGAAAATCTCCTTCGTACCGTCATCGTCAATTATGTCAAAAATAGTATGAGATTTTTGAATATTGTCTTTCTGTGCCTCCCTTCGTCCGTCGATTAGATGTGGTCGAACATGTGAGATTGCGGATGTCTTTAGGCAGCGGTCGCTTTTCTATTTCGGCGATATCAGGTGGCCGGTTGTTTGCCACCTTATGATATAAAAAACATCTTGCTAAATTCACTGTACTGCTATACTTTGAATACACACGCAAACAGAAAAGTACTGTTTCGACATTAAACAAGCATTTCATTGATGATTAACGTGCAATCGTCTATTCGTCGTCCTCAGGTACCGTCCTCGACGTCGACGATTGAGCGGAATAAACTGGGATTCAGGATCGAAGTCAAAGCGAATTCGATTCAATGCATCGGTTCACTTTGTCGATAACGTCATTCCTTCCGCTATTTGATTCCTTTGAACGTCTATATTGGAGTCGGATTACAGCTTACCGCAGCATCAATTTCTATAGCGACGGTATTATATAATTGCAACCTGGAGGTTTGCAAAATACAGTATGCATTTATAATCATATTATGGGTGTAACTTAAATTTATCAGAACGTATTTAGGACCACCCTTCACATCATCACTATCACCCTTTACATCACTGAGCGAGAAAGTACTCGTAAAAAATTATCAATTTATTGGTTATTTACGTGTTTTCCTTGTATACCTACTACAAAGTTTTTTATTTTTACTTAGACTTGGTGAGAGTATAAATAACTGGCCTGTTGCGATTATCATATCAAATTCTTTTCGCCAAGATTCCTATGTTTCCATTATACTAATTTCGCTGCTCTTTAGTCTTCACCATTACTGCATCCGTCACGTCAGTTCGCAAAAACTATTTTCTAGTATTGTTAAAAATTCGAAGATTCGCTTCGACCATCATCACAAATGTAATTGCATTTTTTTCACAGACAAACGGGTAATTATACAAAATTCTCATTGTCTTACCTTCGTCGAATCACAGAACGTGGTAATTACTTAACTGAATTATTATTTCACACAAATTGCGGAGTTTGGACAAATATTTTAATTATTATTTAATGAGCTACTACATATACATACAATGGAAACAAAGTATAAATAAAATTTACACAAAACTTAGTTTATAGACAGTGCCAACCATAGCATTCGGAATACTGAGTCGTACAGCTATGGGTTTAATTTGCATTAATTCTATCCACCCCTAGATATCTAAATGATCACTCAAAGCGGAGCATAATATCGATAGGTACTTATTAAAAACCCTGCCAATGTATTGAATTACTTAGTTCTATTTGATCAAAGATATTCGACTAGTCTCCATTCATTTGTTATCGACGAACGTAGGAATTGATACTGTATCTTCTATTACTGAGGAATTGGAATATGCTTCAAGAATTAACAGACTAATTTTAAACTAATCACAACATTACGTTACCATTGGTATACACTGCTGAAATATGTATACTAAAACATGTTGTTATTGTTTTCTCTCACTTTTTACAAATAAATTAAGAGGGGAATCTTTGTATTGTATTGTTTCTGCAGTAAAAACCTTTAAGTGGATTTTTTGATTTCATTACAAGTTTTGTTACATCATGCTTTAATGCGATTTAAAAAGATTTATTGTACCAGATAATAATGTCATAACGCGATGGCTTTCGGGTATTCCCAAAATCCAGTTGTGTACCGTCTACTTCTAAAGAACGTCTGTGTTTGAATATTTAATCGCAATTTTACAATTGTAACGTCATGCTTCACTCCTACGTAATATTTGTACTAATTGTGTTGTATTTGATTTAACAGTATGATGTTCATATAAACTATTGAATGGGAAAACTGGTCGGAACAAATTCAAAGAAACGAAACTATTACTTATACGATTCGAATGACCAATATTTGAATAATCTTTAACATATTATTTAACTACTTGCTGTCGCCCACGACTCCGTCTGCGCGGGATTAAAAAAAAAACTTAGTAGCCTATGTGTTCTTCCAGACAACGTTCTACATCTATGCCAAATTTCAGCGAAATTCATGCAGTGGTTTTGAAGATAACTTCCAACAAACATCCATCTATCCATCCATTCATCCATACAAACATTCGCATTTATAAGAGTAAGATTAGTAAGTTGTGTCGTTTGTCAAAAATGTCTCATAGATTTTTGTGAAATTTATTATGAAAGAAATAAATTCTGTGAATCAGAATTTCATCCAATTTAATATTTTTTTTTTAAATTTATGTTAACGAAATTAACGAAAATTGAAGAGAAAGACTATATCTTTTTCTTCAATTAATATATCTTAACGCATAAAACCAGTCTTCCATACTTCCATCGTACGAAGAAAATATTCGAATTAAAATATTTTTGTTAAATAACAAAAACTATATTTCAAGTTTTGTTTTTATTAAGTTCACTTAACCGAATCGAATAAAGGTTAAATACCGTACATATGGAAGTTTCCGTTTACTTTTAAGTTTATAATTAAAAATACAATTATCCTCGCACCGAATGCCCACTAACTACAATATTATAATTGGCAATGCAACGCGCATGGACCTATTGATATAATACAGTAATATAAAGTAATATTCTAACCTTTTAAATTAGTCAACGAATGATAGGTCTAATGGCAGACAACAACAAATAATAGACTAGATAAACCAAGATAAGTTTTCGTTGATTTGTACCTTCTATACCAGTGGATGGTACTAGGCAGTCTGTCGGGTCGTCAAGCACCAAACAATTCTTCGGAACACTCCTCATGGTAAATACGGTAAAAATGCTGAGGGAACTAACGTTCGTCCGCAAGGTCAAAATGTAAGCCCATCAGTAAGAGCTCGGTCGTTGACGATTGGAATCGCTCTCCGTTGTATGCGTTCAAATGGAAGAAGCTGGTATCCAGTATTCCATGTGGGGTGGAACTTGTGCCTTATAGAGCTGAAGGCGATGGCCCTGCTGGAAATACCCTCTGCTGAACACACCCTACATTTTGGAGGCTAGTTTGTAGAGGCCTTGTCTTGTAATGGTTCATTTAGACATAAGCCGCTATGTATGTATGTTTGTACGGTTCCAGATTATGTCTAAATTAACCTTAAATGACCGCGAAACTGAACGTCATTCGATATGTCCACGACGAGTATACTGATACTGTCTGAGGGAACCTGGGGAGTGCCCTCGAAACGAACATCCGGTTGGTTCTCAATGTATGTATTTGTTTTTGACTAGTGCTAGGATATGTTTAACGACTAAAGTTGAATGATGTCGTTGACTCCATAACTATTTAGATTCAATTAAAATTCTTTTTCGCATCACGGCGTACAAAATATTTCAATTAGTTACAAATATCAGTTTTGTAATCATTTTTTTGTATCTCCTGAACGGCTCAACGAATACATAGGCTACTACTTTTTTAATTCAGCGCGGACGGAGTCGCGGGCAAAAGTAGTTTTGAAGAATAAAAGAACACAGTAATTTATAATTTTAAATCATTCTGTAATTTACATTTATTTAAGTAGTTTAATGTACGCTTCTTTCGACCAGTCGTGTTATGTTTAAACAGCTGCTAAATATACGTTGTTCTATAAACATTTCATATGATATATTAGGTAGATGTCGAAACAAGTTTAATCCTTTGAGTAACTGTCAGTTTCCATTGCCGAAGTACGCATAGAAATCTTTGTAATTAAACTTTTTGAAAGAAAATTAACGAATTAAAAAAACTTCTCACTGATAAATTTTGAATACTTTAATAATAACATCTTACTTTTCACTAATATTATAGAAATGTCAATGTTTAGATGTATGGATGTTTGTTTGAAGGTATCTCCGGAACGGCTCAACGGTTCTTGATGGAATTTGGCAGATATAGAACATTGTCTGGCAGAATTCGTGTTACGTTTTTTTTTTCATTTTCAGTCTCGGGCGACAGCTAATAACGATGAAAAAACGATATATATGCCTCTTATCTTCACATATTTACTTTTTAAGATAATTTATTAAAAATAAAGCCTACGAATATATCTATCTACGAATTATCTCTTAAATGATAGACATTTATTATTACACTTTTACTAATTAATCTATTAGACTATTAGATTTTTTTTCTGAAACCAGGCAAATAGTAAAATTGTATTTAGAATGTAGATCTCTATGTCTTATTATACACATAAAATCTTATTATTAAAGCCAACACCGTATTAAATTCGTTAGAAACAGTATTCTATTCTCAGTTTAAACGGACAATACGCTAGCGTTGTCTTAGTTCTTTATCTTTAACAACGATGTTATCATATTATTTTATTATTCACTAATGTTTCCTTGTTGTTAACAATGAGCTGTGCGAGACCTTACTTGCAAATATATATTAAAAAATGACAATTATGTTTCTGACTTTGGCGAAATTAATAAACAATTTGTCGCGTAATGATCATCATCTTGCATATTAATATTATTAATCTGATTATTGTTTACAGGATGAAACAGGCAGACTTATGAGGAGAAATATAGTAAGATACGCGATCCTAGCCTATGTAATAACGTTACAAAGAGTGTCTCTTAGAGTCAAACGAAGATTTCCTACGTGGCAACATGTTGTAGATTCTGGTAAGCATAAAAAATCAATAATTAATTCAAAATACTGTGAAGAAACTGTATTTCAACATACAACATATAGCAACTGTCAAATATTGGATAATGGTATCCTATTTCAAAGTTTTTCACATCATTAGTAATCGACTTTGTTTGATCAAATAATTTGACAAACATGTTGTTTAACAAAAAGGTAGTAGTAATCAAGGAGCAAACTTTCAATATCTACTATTTTTATTTAATTGCACAGTTGTAGTAGACTATAATATATGTGTGACTTTCAGGTCTGATGCTTGAAAGCGAAAGAAAAGTCTTCGAGAAAATGGACGGCAAGAGTCCAATGTCGAAGTATTGGATGCCCCTCGTGTGGGCGACGAATATAATCAACAGAGCTCGTAAGGAGGGCTTGATAACCAGTGATCACATTGTTCAAACTTTGCTTGTGGAACTATCTGATATACGACGGAGATTGGGAGCACTAATAGGATACGATACTGTGTGTGTTCCTCTCGTATATACGCAGGTTAGTACTACATTCCTTTTATTTTTACATCCAACGTATTCCTGCCATTAGATATTAATAGTGAAACTATTAAAGGCAGAATAATTTTTAGGTTAATAACTATGTGCTATCGTTGTTTGAAATCAATGAAACACACACAATAATAATAAGTGACAAGTTAATTGTAATGTAAATTGCATGTATTTTATTCATCTTTGTGCATTTTAAAAACAAGTAAAGAGGAAAATATCGTTTTTTTACATTAATCATAAGTCACGCAAACCTGACGTAGATTTCATCGTGGAAATTATTTAACTATATACGAGTATTACTAGTATTTATGAAGAGAAACAATGTAACTTTTATTATAAAACATTGTTGTTTGGATAGTCGTAACATTCGAGCTGTTTTTTTTTCTGTTGGGAGTGTAAGACATAACATATATTGTTTCTTTTATGTAATGTGAATAAACCAAACGATTGCTTATGATTTAAATGAGAGGCCTCTTTTTCTCATGCGTATTTATCAATATCATTGATATAGTTGTGTGTCTAATGGTACGTGGATAATAATATTTTTCTCGTGCATGTGATTTTCAAAACCGTTTCTAATCAACCGCGAACGTCGTAGCGATAAACATTCATTTACCACATTGTATTGACGTGTACCAACTGTATTCATGTATTTTATTGACTACGATTGAGCGGCTGTCAAGTTCGTAATAATCGGACCGGTTCGTATCATCCTCTTATATAGTTTATTAACTATTCATTTACAAATACTAGCTTTGGCTCACAACTTCGTCTGAGCAGAATTAAAAAAAAATGAGAAAAGTATATCATGTGATACTTGAGGCTATGTTCTATATCCGTGCCTTCAATAAGATATGCTGAACAGTAGCAATTCGTGTATGCTTAAATGCTTTTTAAAGGTGACAATTCATTGGCTGTCATTTTCTGTGCAGCCAATAAAAAATCGAGAATCGGATGATTCAGTCATTATTGACTTTGAAGTGATCAATGACATATCACCGTTACAAATTTTCAAAAAATAAAACGCATTAGTTAATGGAGGAATTCGCTCGATTTTCAAATTATTCCAATTAGAGATAAGTCTACAATTTGACTAGGCAAATAATAA
This sequence comes from Papilio polyxenes, assembly GCA_026167825.1. Classification (NCBI taxonomy): domain Eukaryota; kingdom Metazoa; phylum Arthropoda; class Insecta; order Lepidoptera; family Papilionidae; genus Papilio; species Papilio polyxenes. Next base: position 7,795,743 of record JAOPJD010000025.1, on the reverse strand, counting down.
ACCGGAGTACACGCTTTATAAGTGTGACACGTAAACCTATTGGACTTCGGGTGACTTTTGCACCTAAATGCCGGGTTATTATTTTAGAACGCACAGTAATATCCAACTGCTACATAGCAGAACGAAGACATGTATGAAAACATTTGATAAACTGTGACCATGTAGTGAACGTGTTATGTTTCATTTGACTTATCAACATTTCCCATTTACTGCGTATTATTTTTACTGTTCGTCCCTGTACTAAGTATTTGGAAGTAAGTTCATCGAAATAAAATCAGCTAAAGAACTAGATTTCAATAAACCATCCTTAACAATTAGTAGACAATAAAAAGAAAGATTAAGCCAACACAAATCAATAGTAGATTTGATATGGACAATGACACATTAGGCTGAATGAAAAAAAAATATATATATAACACTTACTTATTACTTATATTCCAAGTACGTGAAAAATTAAATTAAAAAAATAAGTTTTTAAAGTAGGAACGGCGATATTTTTTACAACGTTTGTCACATTTAAGACTGAAGATCAATGAAAGTTGTTTGTATTTTTAGTTAAAGTCTACTCGCAAACGTGATGATGAATGATGTAAAGAAACCCTTAATTATCATTGACTGTGATAATATGTGTGTACGCCGGCAGATATTATTGTTATATCTATTATGGCATTGTACGCTATAATGATTTCCTTAAGTATTGCAACCAGATCATATAACAGCCTTCATTGAAAATGTCTATTAAGGAAAACCGCATTGAAATCGGATCAGTCGTTCTCGCATTAGTTTATAATAATAGTAATGTTACATGACAGATGTATTATAATTTTTAATATTGATGAGTTAATAGTCGTTATTGAATTGTCAATCTTATAAAAAGAGCTAAAGAAGTGTAGAAGAGATATCGACAGAGTGAGAGATGGAAAATAAGGGAAATATTTTTTTTATATTATTCTCTCTTCTGTCTACCACTTTCTTATGCTTGTTGACCACCTTCCTGGTTAAATATCCCTACCTACATACACTTACACTTCAAAATATATTTGTGATCTTACTAATATTATAAATGCAAAAGTTTAAATGTATGGATGGATAGAAGGTATGTCCAGAACGAATTAACGGATCTCAATCAAATTTTGCATGGATGTAGAACATAGTCTGGAAGAACACATAGGCTACTAAGTTGTTTTCTTCCGCATGGACGGAATTGCGTGTGACAGCTAGTTTTCTCATATATTTGTTTAATGTTTGAAAAGATAGGAATAGAACATTACGTGACTTCAGATATGATCATGGTAAGTCATAAGCGATTACAACCACAAGGAAATATAAAGCTAGGTAGGACTAAATGCGAGGACTCACGCGCTTAGCCTATTTATACGTGATGTTAGTACAATAGAACTAGTGTTTGCTTAAACATTAAAGTTAAAATTACATCATGGTACTTAGTTAAGTATAATGATTATTAACCTGACACGGTATATAAAATCCGAAAATTTTATTAAATACTAGCTTTTACCCGCGACTCTGTCCGCGCGGAGTAAAAAAATGCACACAAGATAAAAAAGTTCCTATGTCCGTCTCCTAGTTCTAAGCTACCTCCTCATCAATTTTCAGCTAAATCAGTTCGAACGATCTTGAGTTATAAATAGTGTAACTAACACGACTTTCTTTTATATATATAGATTCGTTAGTTCGTAAACTAGAGCAGTGGAAACTCACATTAATAATATGGATTATTTATTTTACAAAAAATTATAACATTTAAATTGTAGATTTAATAATTCTATGATTCAGAATTCACTTCTCTTTGCATTGTCCAAACTAATTGTGGATACCCACTGTTAAAACTTGTAGGCGTATCCACTCTACTGTTCTCATCATCCCTTCCCTTACACTTCCATAGATAGTAATTATCTATGTAACTAGCACTCTGCAATTCCCCGTCTCTCCAATCTCTTTAATCTGCTGACTAATATTATTAACAGGCTTGACATTTTTTTCTTTAATATAGCATCATTTAAGCGAGTTTTATTTGGAAAAATTAACATAAGTAACATCGATTGAAATAATAAAAAAAAAATGACGATTTATTAGGATCCTAACATTCTAACAATTAAAATTTAAATTTTCAATAACATTTTTGTTGTAATTTGTTCTTTATGAATGTGTTAATGTAATTTTGTGGAAAACCCTGATTAATTAAGATTTAAACTTTCATTTGCCAAACAAATTGTTTTTTTTATGTGTGGCTATATGTAGTGGTAATAATAACTTAAATCGTTATCTTTAATATTTCCAGGTTGTAACACTGGCTCTGTATACGTACTTTGTGGCCGCTCTAATGGGTCGCCAGCTCCTGCCACCTGCCCCCGGCAGTACCTCCAAGTACGAACCCGATGTTTACTTCCCTCTGTTCACCGCTTTACAGGTCAGTTTACATATTAAACAACTAGATGTGTTATGTATTCTTTCCAAATATTGTAAACAATGAATTCGCAACCGACACAAATTAATGTGTAGGTAGATTACCAATATAACATTTTGCACATAGATTATGAATTTATTTATTCAAGAGCCTAAAATATTTTTATTGCTCTCAACGGACGTAAAAAAAAACTCCAATAACCAACACACAATCACTTGACCTTAATGCATTAATTTCAATTTGGAGTAAATTTTAATCAAGAGTAATTGGAATAATTCATAACCTTGCAATTCTATATACTTTTAAATTGTTTATTTTTTAAATACTTTTTTTGATAAAACACATACGACTCGTGTAAAGTTAAATAGCAAAAAATGTTAAAATTAAAAGTTATCTAGTAATTTCAACTTTCTCCAATGTGACGCTGTTTGGCAGTTATAATAGTAATCATTTTATTATCAAACCGGTTTAAAAACTCGAACCAAACTTAGCTATATAAAAAACATACATGTATATTTTAAATGTAACTTAAAAACTCATTCAGTGGAAAATAGACTTTGGACCGGTTGTTTCGTGTAACTTTGCTTCACTTAACTATATGAAATAGCTCAATAATACTTGTTGGAATGTAATATAAAAGAAAGATATCTCCTAAAGTGAGAAAACGTGTGCGTATAATCAACAAATGAATTTATTTATTTTTTATACTTTGGAGCAAACGAGCATCGGGAATACCAAAGTGATCATCACCATTGTATTACAGAATTTTCATGTTTCGTTACAAAAACGATCTTTATTTTTTTCCAATTGTATTTTACGCTTCATTTTGTATTTTACGTTTTTTGTCGATTCAAGGTCAGACGCGAGCGCATGAGTACAGCATAGTCTGCTTCCCCCGCATCCCTTTATGCCCACACACCTACAATTGTTTTCTGCGAAACGACTCGTGCTATGTTCAGAACTTACGAATTGTGTCATTTCCCTTATATAGAGATATATATTCTAATTTAATTATTCAGAACAAATGATAATCAGTATGAAAAGAATTGTCAGTGTAAAACAAACTTTGATCTTATATAACTATACTTGTTTTGTTATGAAAGCAGTAGTGTACAAAAACAACTTTAGTTTTAACTAAACAATCGTATCGTACAGTTAAAACTGTGCGTATGTAGGCAAAATTTTAACTGTCAATTTAACTGTAGAGTTTACAGCTTTTTCCTACACGGGTACATTTTAATTCAAAAGACCAAGTATTCAAGACTGCGGTTCAATTAGAAATAGCAATGGATTGTAAATGCTTTCTTGATTGGATATAATATTGACAGTTTTTTGTCAACTATAGACTAAATAAAACATGTCAATTATTACAGTTTTGCTTCTACGTTGGTTGGCTGAAGGTAGCCGAGGTACTTATAAATCCCTTCGGCGAGGACGACGACGATATCGAGTTGAACTGGCTTATCGACAGGCACATCAAGGTTCGTAAGTGTGCATATCTAAAAACTTTCTCTTTTAACCTTCTTAATTAACACGATTTATTTTTAAATGACGACAAAAAAATTGATTAGCTATCAACGCAATTAAAACGCTTTTTTTATTTGGCTACAGAGCAAAATTTTAAGATTTTTATTTTATTATTTAGATTTTCTATTGTTATTCAACTAAAAAGTAGATCCTTATTAACATTGATATTAATGTCATCTAGTTGTATAGTAAAATAAAATAACAGTACATATTATAGTAAATAAAAAAATAATATATATTTGATGTTTTTTTCGACCGATTTTCGGCCTAGAATGTCATTATAATTTTGTTGTTGTCGCACTTAGATACTACTCTACGTATGGTAATAACGTTTAAGCAATTTCAAAAAAGTTTAAATTAATTAAGTCATATTTAAATTCATTTTTTTCAGGCTGCATATATGATAGTGGATGAAATGCATGAAGAACATCCAGAACTCCTTAAAGACCAGTATTGGGAGGAAGTGGTACCTAAGGATTTGCCGTACACCGTCGCATCAGAACATTACCGACGTCACGAGCCACCTTGTTCCGCTGATCATTACAAAGTCAAAGCTGAAGACGCTGTATATGCTAATGTGCAAATACCAAGGAAAAGTAACGAAGAAACATACGCAGATTACGTAAGTGTATCTCTCTCCATGATCTGATTTAACTTATTTGTTCAGTAAACATATGTATAGAAATGAATAGTAAAATATACTTAATTCATCTTCCATTTTAGGAAAGTGTTGATACACCGTTAGTTGAACGAAGGAAGAATTGGTTTCAACGGCAAATATCTCGAATGGAATCTGTACGTTCAGCGTCTACCGCGTATTCTTCAGGAGGTCTCTTCGGAAGGAACCGCCACAACTCTGTCGTGTATTCTAGTCCTGAAGCTGGTCAGGCCACCACTGCGGCGCCGCCCCATCACAAGATGTCGCTCTACGAAAGATTAGTTGGACGGAAATCAATACGTGGCCAACATAGGCAGAACTCCAAACATGGTAATACATAGGAAACTTTACTATGTACTATGCTTCTTTACTACGACCAAAATCGACCAAATGCCTTGTAAACATATTAAGCTGTTACCGTTTTAATTCTTATCATAAAATATGGTCTTTTCAGGACAAAAAAGTAATGGATCCGCGATACCAATAACACTACGCAACCGACCTCGAATCCCCACACCTGATGTCACCAAAGAGGTTATAGACCGCGAAAACAGGCTCGCCGTCGGCATGCAGAATATGGGTGTTATAATGGCTCATCAGGGATATCAAAACGAAGTGCCTGTACTCGGTGCATTAGTTCTTTCGCCAATACAAGAATTAGATAGCGGCTCAGTAAATAACACGCTACATGCAGGTCAGCCGGGGACAACGGCACTCGCTCAAGCGGTGCTGTCTCCTAGCCTCACATCAACAGGTCTAGCACCAATGTTGACGGCGGCTCCGGTCGTCTCGTCTGTCACTTTATCACCAATGGGAGTATCTCAATTGACTCTAGTGAATGGGTCAGCGCCTTCTACTCCTCGCACAGAGCGAGGTAAAGGCGTAATCGGAACCCCGTTATCTCCTCGTACCACAGTAGTGGAAGTTGCATCGTCAGATCGCGACAGTGAACACAGCGCCACCAGCACGGCCACCGCCCCAGACTTCACGAGGAAACCGAACGGTTCCAAAAGAGGCGAAGTATACGTTTAACCTGGAATAGTGATAAAATCAACCGTCCATTTTTTTTTTGGTGCTTGAGATATTGTGATTGATATTTTTAATTTTTTTTTTGTACAAAATTATAGCGTTTTGAGTGACGAAGATACAAATAGTGATAATAGTGTTTGTATCTAATATAGTGATGATATTGTTTATTAGACGAATGTTTATGACATTGATATTAAGCACAAACAGGGATTGAAATAGAAAATACGTTAGATAAAAATACTGATGCGCGACAATAAGATATGAGGTAACTTTATAATTATGTTTTTTACAAAAATAAAATGTAAAACAAATATTCTTATGTCTATTTTGAAGTTTTTGAATTTAATACTTGGGACCTAACACAAATATTTGTGACAATTGCCATCATATCATAGACAAAATTTGTGCAACGCTCTATCGGGCGTAAAGTACACCAATAAATCTCATACTAATTTTGATATAATTGAAGATGAGTATACAAAGACGATTGTCACAAATATTCATATTAGGCCAAAAATATTTTATGTTGACATAATTTTGTAGTGAGACTAAAGTTTAAAACTGTGAATCTCTATTTTTTTATTTGTAATGATATACAAATCTTATATATAATATTACAATGCATGCATCTCTGCGATGTACAATTTTTTTTAAACCTAATTTGATACGAATTCCAAACAACAAAAAGATAAGTAATTACTTACATTGGGTTTCAAACGTCGAAACACTTGCAAAAAACATGTCTCTCATTATCATGGAAAAACATATCAAACAAAATGATTTTGTAGAGGCGTTTTCACAGTGGAATTGAAAAGTTATAAGACACAAAAAAAAGCATAACGCTTTGACATAAAGCTTTTATTTATTTTGTGTGCAACTAATTTTTAGCTTGACTTAATTTCAAAGAAAATATTTTGAAATGTGTGTAAATTATCTATTATAAAGAAAGCTTGCTAATTGTGTTAAAAAAATTATTGAAATCTGTTTAATAAGTAGAATATAAAAAGAAAAACTCGTAACGTGGTCTATTCATATTTCGAAGTACATTTTCGTTGTTAATTAGTACAGAGATGCCGTCTTGATAACAATATATTTATCTATCTATATATATAAAAGAAAGTCGTGTTAGTTACACTATTTATAACTCAAGAACGGCTGAACCGATTTGACTCAAAATTGGTGGGCAGGTAGCTTAGAACCAGGAAACGGACATAGGATACTTTTTATCCCGTTTCATTTTTTTTTAATTCCGCGGGAACGGAGTCGCGGGCGAAAGCTAGTTTATTATAAATATTGTTTTTCTTTTTCTATTTGTTAAAAAAGTACTGAATTGTAGAGTAATGTAGAAATTTTAAAATTCTCAGAATCATTCCACTATTTGAATAAGTTATCTAATAATTGTATGACCCAATTTTATTTTAAATACAATTAAAATTGTAGAATCTCTTACTTAAAAAAGTGTAAAGTACTCATATGATATGTAATATGTTATTTTTCTATATCTTTTTATATTTCTATATGTGTGTATTGTAGATATATATTTCAATGTATGTAACATAGATTGTATTATATTTATAAAGGTTTTTTTTTTTTAATTTTAAAAGTTAAAATTATTAATGTTTTCCACCAATGTTATATTTAAAAAAACCTGATATCCTAAAACTCAATGTCGGGTATTAGTACTTTTACCTTAGTTATGTTAATAATTTGTAATTGAAAAAAAAGAATTTATTATACTGAAGAATCTATTGATGAAAAGAATAAATGATTTGCTTGAAATATTTTCACTCATCTTATTTAAAAAAAATATTTTGACACTGTCTCACGAGCGGGAGGTTACAGCATTTTAACTCCTCTTTACAATCAACATGATGTCTAATATTAGTAAAGGGGATTATTAATTGATAAGGGATTGCAGTTTTTTAAGACTACTTTAAATGAATTTCTACTTTTTTAATAAACTGCACTAAACAATTTTTTTTAGTCTATGACTTTGTCATAATATCGAAATATGACCATAATTCATAATCAATTATTTTTGAATATGAAGTCGGATAAAAAATAGCTTTATTTATATCTATCTATATATATATAAAAGAAAGTCGTGTTAGTTACACTATTTATAACTCAAGATCGGTCGAACTGATTTACCTGAAAATTG
>JAOPJD010000025.1:7750624-7773979 GCA_026167825.1 Papilio polyxenes | reverse complement strand
CTCTCACCGCTTCGTTCCCCGCAACGGGCATGGGGGCTTAATGACATGGGGGCTAATGCCGTAGCTGTCCGTAACAAACTGTAAACAAGTTATTGAATGTTTTCATATGGCAATAATAACTTATTTTAATAAATTAGTAGATGATCGATTATGGTTCGAGCGAACTTCGAACGAACCATAGTAGAAACGTAACTAATTTTTTATAATTCGTGAAATTTATGTCGAATTTCCAAAAAAAAGTCGTACAAATGTCGAACAAGTTTGAAAACATATTTACCTTTTTTTTTTTTCATTTAGACCTGTGACAAATTTTGATTGTAAAAAATGTTGGTTTCTGATGTAAGTCACTGTTATTAGTTGAATTTAAGTTTACTGTATTATTAATATTTTTAGATATAAGTACAATGCAATATATGTATATATTTCGATCTGTTTGTCGCAAACTTTAAAAATATTTTTTTCCATTATAATTTAAGATTACTTTTATAATCTATATTAACTAATAGACCGACAAACTTATATGACCCGGTGGGTATAAATGACAGTTATAATTACTCATTAGCGCCCTTTATATCTTTTACTTTTTATCTCTATTTCATTCTTCAAAATCAGATTAAAAAGTAAAAAAAGTAAGATAATGAATCAAAAAAATATGAAAATGGAATTTAATGTTCTTTTTTATAGTTAACTATGGCATAAATAGCCAAGTAAGTACCTTTAATAAATATAAAAAGTAATTATAATTGATTTGTTCGAATAAGTTTTATTAGAAGCCCGATTTTCGATAGTTTACAGTTTGTTGACGTAAGATCAGACACCCGTCCATTAACTATGACCTTAATCTTTAAACCAAATTTGTCACTACATATAGGACAGTTGTCAAATAAATCAACATAATATAGGCAAAGGCAAACTATGGTTGTCTTATCATGTTTTGTTTTATGTCATTTTCTGTGTATAAGTTTCACACATTTTCTGACAGAATTAACTGTAATAGCAGTGCCACTCTCGCCATGCCAAATAAGTTTATCACACTATATAATTTTAATATCCAATGATCACTAATAGCATTTATTATTTATAAATGTAAGAAATCCAGTATTTTTATTCAGAAATTGTTTAAAACATATTCTAATATACAAAATTCTCGTGTCACAGTTTTCGTCACCGTACTCCTCCGAAACGGCTTGACCGATTCGTTTTTTTTTTTTAACTGCGTGCGGACGGAGTCGCGGACGACAGCTAGTTCTAAGATAATTTTTTGAACATGTTTGTAAATATTTTTTATCTGCATCCATGCATCCTGCATATTTATTCTGCATGTTAACTTTTGACTGTAATTACTCTTGTGTTGATACATATTGTCATCCCACACGTTATCTTTGATAAGAGATAAAAATATGTATCAATACAACTATCACGGCAGTTTTAGACCGACAAGGATATCTGACCCAGTGGTCATAAACTAAATTATCACAGCTCACTGGTGCCCCTCAGTCAATTTCAAAAAAGTTTTACAATATCCTTTTCGTACTGTAGATGTCATATTTTATAATTTACCGTCATTTTTATGAGCATACGGATTTTACATATTTCCCAACAAAACATAACGCTATTGCAGCGCCTCTCCCACCGGTTCATATATATGTTTATCACGATCTCTTGACACTTACACAACTAAAACTAACTGAAAAAAATGTCAATGCCATGATATAAACCGACAACGTTATCTGACCCGGTTGGCAAGTCAAACTAAATTTTGACAGCACACTAGCGCCCTCATTTTAATGTAAAAAAGGACCATAAGACACTTGTACTGTAATTGTTTTGTATTTTTTCCTTAATAGCATTTTCTCTGCTTCAGTAGGTTTTAATATATTTTGCGACAGCACTAATTTATAGCAGCGTCTGTCACCGGGCCAGATATCCTTGTTTTCGTTTCTTTAAGCAATAGCTGTTGCCTTATAATCACTATTTAATATTGAAATCCCATACAAAAAATAATATTAGGAATTACAATATAAGTGTAGTTATTTTCATATTTGTGTCATAATAGTGTCCAAAATATATAAACAAAAAGTTGATACTCATTTTAAATATGTATAATAAAAAGTATTATAATTTTCACCTATTTCTAAAACTTATTGATGTTCCTTATTTATAATATTAGTAAACAATTTAAATATCTCAATGTGTTGTTTTTTTTAAAGATTGTAAGAATAAGAGCGTAAGTAAACAAGAGGTGGGGTAAAGTTTGAATTTGTCTGATGGTTCTTAAGCACATTATTGGAATACTGAATACATTATTGTAAAAACAAGTTCTTAGATTTCTCTAGAACACACAGGACTTGGAGTGGGTAAGTAAATATATATAGTTAACATTTGCAGTAACTAAGATCGAAGTGACACGGACTGTTTGGTCATATGATAAAAAATTTGTTGTTTTGGTTATTTAATTACTTTTTTGTTTTATTTTCATATGAAATAAAATTTTATGATTTTTTCATATGGCTCTGTGGCGCAACGGATAACGCGTCTGACTACGGATCAGAAGATTCCAGGTTCGAATCCTGGCAGAGTCGCGTCATATGTTTTTTTTTCTGGATTCGATTTTTCTTATTTTTGATCATTTTAAATATAAAATGTAATTTCGAATAATACCAATTTATATGGTATTCGAACGTTAGTTTACTTGTAAATAAAAAACAGGGCATATGAATAATTCCACTTCATAAAGTCAAGGCCGTCGAGATAATGCATATAATGGACCGGTTCGACCTTGAGAAGTCTTCCAAATTTACAAGAGGCGAAAAATGCATTTTTATTCATTTAATACTGACATTTGTTTTAATAATTTTATCGATCATCATATACTTCGTGCATTTATGTTTAATCAATCATCCAGGTAACAGTTACCTAAACACAAGACGTTCGGTACCATTACATGATGGATTTAAAGGTAAATTTCAATATTCCAAACAAAATAGTTTTTACAAATTTAAGCATTTTAATGTTAAAATAAAAAAAATAGAGTTTATCGCAGTGTTTTTCTACCTAAAGCTAAACCGCCCAAACAGTGGTAGAAGCCAGCAACATCTGTTGCACGAATAGGCGGAGTCGACCGGTAAAATACCACGACCACACAAGAAACAGATCCGAATTAAGAGCAAATACAATATTAGTTTCGACAATTTGCGTACAAAATGCTATAGGCAACGCATCTGCAATTTCGAATGTCTATTTGCAGTAGTCGTTTTGCTATTACGCCAAATTCAGGTGGCTACTTGCTTGTTTGCCGACTTCCAAAAATAAACAACCTAATAGCCTAGGTGAGCGACAAGAACAACAATACGCAATACCATGCCACACAATTGGTCCGATAATTATCATTATTAATGTGGCCACGGGTTGATAAGATTTTTTTATTAAATTAAATTACATGTTATTCCAGAAATTACTATACCGGATTATTTGCCAATAGGCGTTCTTTATTTAAATACTAATCCTATCACAGTTATCTGCAATACCATACTTTTCCGAGAGAAATGGTCAATAGCTCCTGCGCATTGTGTAATTATTAGAAATGATCCCTCTTTGGCGCAAATGCTTCCAAAATGGGAGATTAAATTTAAAACAGCGGATTTAAAATTTAGAGGTAGGTTAATTATGTCTTTCTTTTAGTAATTCATAGAATGTTCGTGTTGTTGCCACATTATTTTTAAGAAAAAACATGTTATTGTACAGGTTTTTGCGCGATGAAAACTTACTATTAAATACAATAGACAAGAAAATAACGATCAAATTTTTTACGTTTATTTCAAATTTATTTACAATATTTCTTCAATTGCGTTCTCAATCACAAAATTTATTTTTCTAGTTACTAAAATAAAGAGAAGTATTGCTCATCCTCACTTCAATCGAGACGACTTTCGTAACAATATTGGTCTACTAGAACACATAGTTTCGGTTCCGATCCATCAATATATAAGTAAGTTTAGTTAAATAAAATAACAATTTATGGACAAAAGATTTAATAAAGACTAAGTAACAACATGGAATTTTAGGATGAAATTTAACTGCAACTTTCACGTAATAAATAATAATCATTAACAATTGTTTTAACAGCATTTAATAGATCCGTTAATCTCTACGATTATGTGGGATTCGGTGATAGAAGATTACGTATGGGGTCTTGGAGCGAAATTAGCATTAATGACAAAGGTAACTCTAACCTACTTAAAACTGGAAAATTGCATTTATAACAAGTAGGGTGTACATTTTAAACATTAGGGGGGGGGACTAACTATGATACTTTGTAAGTGATGAAGCATGAAAATCCACCGATAGAAAGGAAAAGTTTTGTGTATCAAGTTATGTTAAAATATCAACCAACAGCCTAAATCGGGTGTGGTTGGTGTTTTGTATTCCGTCGTATTGGATAACGTTAATGACAAGAAATATTGCAACAGCTGATAGAACAATAGAAATTACAATATGAACTTAGGGGTTATTTCCACTAAACTACTAGTCATGCGTGACTGCTATTTATATGAAAGTCTTGGCCAAGCCAGTAAAAATGGTAATACTTTTCCCAAATTAATTGTAGTCGCACTAGTTGGAAGGGGGTTGTAAAAATGTGTTATTTTTATTAAATCCAACGTATCTGATAATGTTACAATTTAGTGTGTCATGTCATTTAGTGTATGAATTAGTTTTATAAGACGAAATATGTTACAGAAAGTATCGAAGAATCACACAGCCTGTACGTTGTTAATTCAATGGAAAGAGCTAAATGTGTTAACTTTATGGCCGCTGTGGTGGACTTACGGAGCTATGAACATTGTGTTACTTTACACGACACGAGTCAATTTAAATTGTGTAAGTACTAGCTGTCGCCCGTGACTCCGCCCGCACGGAATTAAAAAAAAAACTTAATAAACTGAGCTAGATTTCATCAAGATGCGTCGAGCCGTTCCGAAGATACGTTCAAACAAACATCCATCAATCCAAACATTCGCATTTATAATATGGACAAGTATGTTATTGTAAGCCTTAACAAGTAATATTTTTATGAAAAAATGTAACTACAAAACAAAAGAATCGATCTAAGACTATTACATCAAGTCGGTTTCCAGTTGACCTGAATTTATAACTTCATGAAATTTATATTAGTATATTACGGTAACAGTTCGATCGATATTGCTTGTGAGGTTGTGTTTATTTGTGACTGATAATGTTAAACAAAAATATACCTTAAACGAGGTTTCGGTTTTTTAATATTGAAGATAATTTTACGACTGATTTTTAAATGTATTCATGTACGAAAGACATTATAATTTATCTAATAAAATATTTCAGATCATGGTGCAGCATTACTAAACGCTTTCGACGTCTTTGGTATATTCTCGTGGGGAGAGAGACAGAATAAAATATTCCCCTTTGTAATATTACGTATTGCTGATTTCAAGGATTGGCTTGAAGATGTTATTTATTTAAACAGTGCCGTATAAACAAAGATAGAAAACATCTAATGAAAATGTATTTAAATGATAAGTTGTATTTCGCGAATAATAAATTTTAACGCTATTACCATTTAAAACTTTGTAAACATTCCATACAATTCTCCATGTATAAGAAGCTGCGGGGAAGAATATGTATCAAGAGACGTCGTTCTTCAAGATCGGTATACCAGTTTAAGCTGCAGCAGACCACAATGGAAAAAAGACTTTACCCTCGTATTAGTCAGGAAAAATATGTTCAATTAATTTTGAATGAGGTTGTTTTATTTCACAGAAGTGTTTTCATGTCTTAAATGAGCTGATTAGATATTATGATCGTATTAGTCCGAAAATTGAAAAAAAATATCCTTTCAATTTATTGATAATCAACTTTTATCGTATTAGGTTTCTAAATAAAGAAAAAATGGTTAGGATTTATCCAAATCGAGGGATGGCTGGAATTAAGATAAATTTAGTATTGCCAGTGAATGGTTCTTAATTTAGTCGCTAGTCCTCGGGACTTTCTTTATTGAACTACACCAATTAGTTGATGGTCTAGTTGTAAAGCATAAATTAACTTATATCATTTCGTTAACGTCAAAATCGGCACGCCATAAACCCATCTCTATAACTGGTACAGTTCGGCGAGGATCATGTCATGTCGCAGTTTTGTGACAATGACAGCAGTCAGAAGATCACGTAAGAGTTTTCATAGCTACTAGTAAGTAAAAATTTCCTAAATTTTAGGAAATTCGTTGAGTTTTAATAAAAAAAAACTGTAGGAAAAAGAGTTGTGATATATAACTTAAACACCCACAGAAAACTTTTAACTTAAATTGACACTTATATTATAAGAAAATACAAAGTACATTTTATATTTTTAATTTAATTATGCACAATATAGAAATGTTGGCGTCATCATATCCATGGTATTAACTATTAATATTAGTAAATGATTAGTCCATGGTCATCGATGAACATCTTGGTGTTCCCGCTGCTCGTTTGCCTCCTTCTCTTATAAAAATGAATTTGTTTGCCAGCGACTTCGTCAGCTCAAAATTAAAACGAAAAGAAGCCAATTATATTCCGCTTGCATCAGCTACCTTCCCGTCCAATTCCCATCAAAATCGGTCCAGTTGTACCGGGATTACCCGGACTAACGAACCTTTGCGGACCAACATACAGACAGATAGACACGCAAAAATTTAAAAAAATTAGTTCTTTGTAATAGCTACCCAAATACATCATGTGTACGAAATATATATTTTTTCGATAATATATACAGATAGTCCATTTTATATGTATAGATTCTGTTCTCCTATTGCAGGCTTCGTCTTTTTCATCACACGAGATATTTTTCGAGAAGTTCGAAAAAAAAAATGGCAACATTCACCAGTGCCGCTGCCACTCCCTGATTGGTCAAAATAACACGCTGTCAAAATGACATTGTTGGTTAACATATTTTGCGACTGCCAAATATTGTCAAAGATCCTTGTCGAACTGTTGTTGTTCCGAGCAGTTCCAAGTAGTTCCAAACAGAAAGTTTGGGCTCAAGTTCGTTAATTCGTATAAAGTAAAGGAATGAAAAATGTAAGTAGACTAGGATAATACAAAATTATTTTATTATAAGCAAATTTACTAAAACACTACATATTGTAATAAATACGATAAAATAATAAACATTGAAGAAAAGATAAATTTCAAAATTGATTCTTTTGCAAACGATTTTTCACAGGGTTTTTATAAACGATTTCTGTGTCCTGTAATGTGTTGTAAAATTTTTTGACTGTTAGTATTCTATTTTTGTCAGAGATATAGTACTGACAAAGAAACTTTTTGATTTCGTTTTTGAGTTTTTTAAAAATACCCTTCTTTTTATACTTTTTCTAATGGTCAACGCTCGTGAACGTATTTGTTTTGAAGTCGATGTTACCATTGGCTAGTTTTTGCTATTATTTTGCATAATACTAGTTTTATAATTTGAATTGTAATATTTAATGTGGAATTTACCGTATCATAATATTCTTTCGTGATTACATTTTTTTTTACAAAGGTTTTGTATAATTACCGTAGGAAATTTACTTTAAATTGAACTTTACGGGGTTATTGCTTAATAGTTATGACATAACTCGGCGAGGCTTAAAAAATAGCGACACTATTTTTATATATTTTTTTAATAATAAGTAACTAACATTCACTAAATATTTACTAAATATTTACTCCTTATAATGGTATATATATTGCATTTTGGTTTTTCTCTTAAACAGAAGTAATGGCCACATTTGACTAATTTCCTAAAATAGAGAAAAACAAATCTTTGATTGGTCGCGATTTCAGACAAAAACACACACAAAATTTCTAAAAATTTAATTATTTATGAAATATAAGCCCAATATAAATGTTAGCTCATCTTAAAACTCAATAATCGCACTTCTCAATAAAATTTAAACAATTTAAATGGCACGATCATAGTCGCGATTATCTTGACTAATCTTGACATTCAATATGGCGGCATGTCGTCAGTGCTATGCTGTGTCGTGGTGAGATTTGTTAATTTATTGGTTTTGTAGCTGTTCCTTGCTATTAGTTATTCCTTAAATTTTGCAAAAAAATATCATCGAATAATTTATATAATGCGGCTTGCTATTTAATTTATGTATTTTAGTTAATTGAGTTGAGGGGTGGCGAACTTCGTTATAATTTCTGTAGACATCTAACTACATAGCATAAAACGAAGAGTAGCAATACTCCGACGCTTTATTATGTCGTACATATCCACTATGATACGGTTATTTACGTATTTCAAGTGTAGTTGAATATCGGTAAAGTAGTCGCCAATTGCGGCCCTTGTTGGAAGGCGCTTTCGAGTTTTCTATTTTTCAACTTTTCATAGCGTATTGTAAATGATTTATAAATAAAGAGCGTTAATCTTAAAATGCTTATCTTTTGATGTAGTTCCGATTTGTAATATTAAAAAAAAAACGTATTTTGTTTTTCTTATTTTATAGTTTCTTTTCATTTTTGCAATTATAATTCTATATTATTATTGTTTGCAGCAAATGTTTATTCCAAATTTAAAGATGTAATAAATCAAAAATTTTTTTTTACATCTAGGAAGTCAAGCTTAACAAAATATCATCAGTGAAATAAGCACTGTGGCAGTGCTTCGATTCAGCAAGCATTGAAGACATCTGAGGATATAGTGTGACATGATCCTAACTAGTTTTATTCTTCAATGTTATTGGTGATCGTGACTTTACAAGAATTCAATGGTGTTCTGAACTTAGAGAATTAGAAAGTGTGATTTGCTTTTTTTAAACATATATACCATTATTAGGAGTAACATCATACAATTACAAGTTTCTGTGATATATTGGGACATCAATACTGAGTTTTTTGACCTATATACAAAGAGAGCAATAAGAAGAAATGTCCGGTAATCCTCAGTGGAAAATGTTCCAGCCGTCAGATTCAAACTCCTCCCCCTTGCAGGATATTTTAGATCTTCAGCACCCCAATATGCAAAACAAACAAGTGTTCCGTACTGGTGAATATCTTATTTATTATATGTTATGCCTATATTTTTGGTACTATTTTATGTAATAACCATTCTTTTTTTTATTAACTACATCAAACAACTATTCCATCTAACCCATCTATGTAAACAAATTGCTACTTCAATCTTATTAGAATTTTACTACATTAAGACTTCTAAAGCAATAAACTACAATAGCTTAGCTAATTATAGATATAATATTCAAGTTCTGTATGCTTTGTTTTATTATCATTAATCATAATTTCACCTTTCACACCTACCATTTTGTAAAGTGTCATTAATTAAATATTTCTGGGGCATATCCTGCAACATCAACATTCACACAATTGAGATTTTGGATTTCCATTTGGCATGGTACTGGCACACTCACTTTTACTCACACATATGCTTTCATATTTGCCTTTTATAGGTATCATAATAATACCTTTGATATAAGTTAGTCTCAAATAACCTTTACCAGTACTGTTACTTTTGTATCATGAATTCCTGTTTCTTTTAAATTTTAATTTTTCAAAATCCAAACACTCAAAGCACCAAATTTAATATTTGGCAATAGTCTTGTTATGTTTTGTTAAAAAGTTATGTTTGCAAAAAAGTGTGAGAGATACTGTAAACACATAATATGTGAAATGAAACAAATTGTTGTTATACAGTAAAAGTGTAGTTGTATAAATATACTAATTTTGCTAATCTTATTTTTCGTTCTTTAGATCTCCGCTGGGGATTTTTTTTAATTTGTAATGCAGAAAATGATGCGAATATTAACAATTAATATAGTTGCCAGAATAATCAATAATTTGTTAATTTGGTAATACAAAGTTGCTTGCGAAAATTGCATTTCACCATTGCGAATTTATGGAACATAAACATGAGCGAATGAAGTAGACAAAACATAACCTACAAAAATTTCAAGTAAAAAGTAGTGTATACAAGTTATTGTTATTTTAATTTAATCCAAAGTAATTTCTTTTCCCATTTTGGTTATATTTTATAAATTTTCTGTTTGCAGATATTAAAAGTTATGTTTATCATTTCATATTTTATTGTTAATTATGTATATATTTGTATCCAACCAGCGGAACACTACATTACATTATTAGTTAGTTAGTTAGTAGTAGGGGCTCAGTTTTCCGCAACTCCACGACAAGCGCGTATTTTGCGCAAAGGCTAATTACAACTGGTTAAAAATATAAAATTTTCATATTTTAACATATTGAAATGATAGTAAAATTTATTTATAAAATTTAACTAGCTTTTCAATATATATTTTTTTTGATTTAAGATAAATATGTCCAGTAAGTTTTTTATAGTTTGTAATATTCATCATCACCCTGTTTACTTCACATATTTTTTGTATTCAGATAGAACTAGTATGTACCTTGGTATTTATAATAATAATAGAGCTTGTAGATGAGGCTATAAGCTCCTAATAGTAACCAAGAACATGGTCGTTTTTAATATTAATTTGTAAGATAAAAAGCATCATCAAAAGCATATTAACATTTTTTTATTACTTATAGTAAAGACACTGGTAAATGGTGGGTCTAATTAATTTTTTTCCTTTATTTCTATGTTCTACATTAAAACTACTTACCTACCACTAAATTACTAAAACTTTGTATATAAATTAACCACTTGAGTTTTGTATTATATATTTCCAACAAGTTCATTGCTGACTTGACAACAAGTACATTGGGTACCAACCAGACTGGGAAAAAATGTTTTATATGTTATTAACACAAGTGTAACAAAAACATAGGAACCAAAAACAAAAAAAAAATGATTGAACATATGAGTATAAGGCTAGTTATATGAAATTGTAATCCAATAAAGGTCTCATTGAGGTCTCTGTTTCTGCTTGTTGTCTGTTGCCAACTGTTAATTTAGATTAGTATTTACTATTAGACATTAAAGACAAAGGAATTTTACATTATGCTTATTAATATCAATTACTCTGTACATTATTTTTATTTGCTTGGCACATATCCTTCCCTTTAAGATTAGAACAATTAAGCTTTTTTAACAGCATGTGATATCATTAATGCACATTTAAAATATTGATGTTTTTCTCTAAAGGTACTTACAGCAGTGAGTACCCTAGCTCGCCTAGAGATAACTTTAACAATATGAACAAGTCAAGCGGTGGAAACCGATATCCCCTTAGTAACTATAACCTAGACGGCTGCCCAATGGGGGACTCTGCTGGTGCCTATTCATCAAGCTCCACCAATAATGCCTCATCCAATTATGATTCCATGAACTGCCCTTCAATAAGGGAAACTGGCATAATAGAGAAGCTACTGGTAAGTTTACATTTTTATGATATTATTGTTGATTAATTCAGCAGGTGTTGTTCATTTTTCTTCTTGTGTCACATAAAATTTTTATATTATAAGTAATAACTCGATTTCAGCATTCGTACGGGTTTATACAATGTTGCGAAAGACAGGCCCGTTTGTTCTTTCACTTCAGCCAATTCAGTGGCAATATTGAACACCTTAAAATTGGTGATCCAGTTGAATTTGTTATGAGCTATGACCGACGTACTGGAAAACCTATTGCCTCCACGGTCACAAAGATTGCTCCAGAAGTGGTATGGTTGAAACAGAATTTTTTTTCTTAAATTTTTAATTTAAAAATTGAGTATTTATTAATGTTTTGATGTTGTAGGTGTTGAGTGAAGCTCGAGTAACAGGTACAGTTACAACTGAAGTGAAAGGTGAGGGCTCTGGTGATAATACTGGACGCATTTCATATGAGAACAGAGGTGAATGCTTCTTCTTGCCCTACACAAAAGATGATGTAGAAGGTAATGTAACTCTACACACTGGCGATGCTGTTAGCTTTCAGATTGCAACCAATCAGAGGTAAGTTGACAACATTATAGTAACTTACATTGTATGAACAATACTATTTTAATCACTTTATTCTATTTTAGGGGGACATTGGGCGCTTGTCATGTAAGGTTTGAAAATCCTGTGCACCCTGTTAAATATCATGGTGTAATATGTTCGATGAAAGAAAATTTCGGTTTTATTGAACGGGCTGATGTTGTAAAGGAGATTTTCTTTCATTATTCAGAAGCAAAGACCAAAGAAGAGTTGCTGTTAGGGGATGATGTTGAATTTATCATTCAAACTAGAAATGTAAGGGTTAAAAATGAATTAATAAATTTTTCAATAATCTTGTCTTTATTAGATAATTTTTATTATTTTTTTATCCAAATAGGGTAAAGAAGTTGCATGCAATATAACAAAACTGCCAAGTGGTTCAGTGGTATTTGAAGATGTCGGTCCAGAAATTAAGAAGGGTCAAGTATTAAAACCTCTCGAGCGTGGAAGCATGAGTCGCGCGCAACAAAATGACCCTCTACCCGGAAGAATTAGATATCGTGCGGAGGACCATTCCGAAGTAGAGGTAATTATTGTTTTCTTTAGTTTAAACACGTTGAGTGCTACAAACTGTACTAGCACTGAATATGAACTTATGAAATAGGTTCCGTTTGGGGATAAAGATCAAATTGGGGAGTTTACACTGCGCCACGGAGACTGGGTTCAGTTTCAAGTTGCCATCGACAGGAGGGACCAACTTAAACGTGCGACGAATATAACATTACTTGAAGAATCGTTCAATGTATCTGGTGAAAGGTGAGACAAAAATGAATCTAAAGTTTTTGTCATAGCAAATTTGTGTTAATAAGGATGTTTTTTAAAAACTATGTGTTGTATATAGACGTGAACAAGGACTCGTCAGTTCTCTAAGGGATGGATTCGGTTTTATTCGTTGTGTGGAAAGGGAACAAACAATGCTTTTTTATTTTACTGAAGTTCTCCGCCTCGGACAGGAACTTAGTGTTGGAGATGAGGTAAGTTCACTTTTTCAACAAACCTTATTTTTTAAGTTTTGTCTATGTTCCTATATCTATGTCACCTTATGTATTTAGCAATATTATTAAGTATTCTCTGATATAAAAATATCCATATTGATTAAATACCTTTGATAAAAGTTCTTTTTTTTATGTCTTTATATTTTTGTTCAGGTTGAATTTACTGTTGATCCTGTGTCCACCTTCTCTAATATGAACACTCGTCAAACTGCTATACGTATTAAGCATTTGTCTCCGGGGTCTGTTAATTTTGAATGTTTAGTTGAGCGTGGCATTCGTGGAGTTGTGACAAAGGAGGCACAATTGCTTACCTCATCTTCGAGCCCCAATAGAAAATCGTCCATCGTATGTATTTTTTATACAAGTATAAGTCTTAAAATATTTTGGTGGCTCAAGGTGAGCTCCCCCACGTTACCTGTTAAGCCCTGCTACACCTAATTTATATTAAATTATACATTATGTTCTCCGCAACAACGTACCATGTACCGAGCCATCAAGATATATGACAATCTCTATAGTAATTTTTTTAGGAAATAAGAATAATAAATTTTGTTGTGTTTAAATACAGGATTATAATGGCCTTATTACTGCACAAATCAATGGAGTTAAGAAAACTTTGCCTTACACTGCCAAAAAATGTGAATCTAAGATGTTACCTCGTAATGGGGATAAAGTTATTTTTGATCTTTATCAGGTATGTACTTATTTTATTTCATTATTTTAACATCTGTTAAAATGCTATACATATTATAAAGTAGACATTTAATTTTACAGATTAATTTAAGACAAATTATTAAGAAACATATTCAATTTACTCTATGCTTAGCTAAACATTTCTAATATTGAATTGCCGATTTTTATTCCAAAAAATGTGTTCCAACGTTGCACTCTTTATAAATATTAAAATATTAGTCTAAAACATAGATTCTAAATTAATTTATAAATCATAAAATTCACTTACAGATAAAAAGAACTAAAGAGTTGATTGCAATGGCTGTTCAAACTCAGCATAGTCTTACAAATGGTAGCGTCAGTGCAAGTAGCCGTCCTATTATGAGAGGGTTTATTGCTGCTCTTAAAGATGGGTTTGGTTTTATTGAAACAGCCGATCATACCAAGGAAGTATTCTTCCATTTCAGGTATGTACTCTATGATTTATTATTTAAAAGTAAAACAAAATGTTATTACATAGAAACTCCACAGAGTTTCAGTATTATATACTTGCAGAATCTAAACATTTTTATGCGTAAAAAATAATTATCATCCTAAGAAAACCCTTAAAAGTTTCATACTATCTGATTAATGGTCTTTGAACATGTAGCAAGTATTTATAAGTTATAAATGGTTGTTATTGTTTAACAATGTATTTATACCGTTTTATCGTAAACACTTTTTTTCCCCCGTTTGTTTACGTTTTTGAGTTCGATGTGTAACCTTCAAGAAGTTTCCATATTTATGGACTGAATTCAGTGAATATCAAATTTACATGACACAAGGTTGGTGTATCAATTTGTGTTCCGACATGTTGTTGGAGAATAAATTTAAAAAAATCTTTTTTGGAATATGTCCGTTACGTTTTATTATACACATTTGTTTGGGAATAAGTTTGGAGAGTTTGTTCAATACTTTTTTTAAATCAAATTTCTGGATTTCTGTATTAGTAATAGTCACTTTTATCTTTGGATTTGTTATGTCTAGGTTAAATTATATTGCTATGCTTAAAACAAAGGGAATTAAACTTTGAAATATACACTTATATCCAGTCAGTTGAATTGTTTCACGGAAAGTTAAATTGATATTTTTTTTTCTTCTACGCATAAGTTTCGATTGCCAGCTAATAAAAATGCAAAATGAAAAATCGTTACAGACGAGACGAGAATTCATGCAAAATAAAAACGTCGCGAGT
This sequence comes from Papilio polyxenes, assembly GCA_026167825.1. NCBI lineage: Eukaryota > Metazoa > Arthropoda > Insecta > Lepidoptera > Papilionidae > Papilio > Papilio polyxenes. The sequence goes on along the minus strand of JAOPJD010000025.1, from coordinate 7,759,133 downwards.
TTGGCGCGGAACGGGCGTAGGAACGAAAAGGGAAGAGGAGGGTCATTACAGTCAACATTGAACGTGGACTCTCCGCGTATAAACTTAGATGCAATCAAATCTTTGCCCTATAAAATAATGTACTCTACGCGGTCGTGTTAAGGTTTAAAAAACTTTTAAATTGTTTACATCAAGTACGCACACGATAAAACGCAGTCTGATTGCGTGTCGATTATTTTGTTCGCTTTCCCTACGGTGAATTTAATAGCAGACATTTTTTTACGATGTATGACATCATTGCCAATTTTGGAATTAAATGCTACGAAGTTGGATTTATTTTTAATTTAATTTGTCGTGTTATCAGTTTTCATACTTTTGTCGCATTCAGTACATTCAATGTTGTACATCGAGACTAATTATATTGAGCTTCTTTTGTACTTATCAGTGCTGAGAATTGAGTAAATAGGTATTTATAGCCAGTGTCGCTGTCGTATAACTGAGCCAATGCAGATTGTCAATTGAATAAAAGGACTGTCCTCTTATTCAATTCAAGAGTTTGCTGAACGGTACAATGCAAATTCAATAGTGACTTGCATAACTCCCTTCTTTCTAAAACATATTTTTAACTTGCATAATTTGTTTTTTGTTCATTTCAATGAAATAGCAGTCGTAATGTGTCAAATGGAAATATTTAATTCTATCATCCAGTACACATAAATTAAACATGTTGACGGTTCGAAATACCGCATGAGTCGCTGCGCAGAAAACAAAATTAGGCCGTAAAGAGATGAAGGGGGAGAGGCGCGTTGATCAGCGTGCATCTGACCTTGAGTCGGACAAAATATTTACCACATATTATACTATACCACACTAATATAAGAGGAAAGATTTGATTGTTTGTTTACATTGAATAGGTTCCGTAACTACTAAACTGATTTGAAAAGTTGTTTCATTGTTTGGTGACATAGTCTATATTTCGTACTGGGTTTTGTTCAGTCTCGGGTACATTATAAATTGTTAATTTTACAGTAATTTGGAGGGCAATCCTGATAACTTGGAATTGGGTACAGAAGTAGAGTATTCTTTGGGTCGTGTGAACGGATCTGGGGGTGGGTGTGCTAGCGCTGAGTTTGTGCGAGTTTTGCCGAAAGGGTCTGTGCCGATCGCTGAGCCACTCGAGCCGACTATTAATGGCACAGTGACGAGGACCCTTCGTGCCCTTAACCCTGATCAGGCTCATTATTCTGGTAAGATTGATTAGTTTTTCACACAGTAAAGCAATAGCAGTGCATCACTGTTTACAATATTGCGTCACTCTTCTGCTCTTGTGTGAAACAAGCATAAAAGTAGTGGATTTTTAGAAAAAATAGATCTCAGAATATTAAGATAAGTATTGATCTCGGTATACTTCTATTAATAAATGTCTTGTTTTGTATTATATTTTTAGGTGTGATTCAAATTGAAGGAGGTATGACATACGAGTTTGGTATAATGGGTTTGGCGTGCAAGAGGGAAATCCTGCAAGTTGGTGATCCCGTAACTTTCCAAATAGACAAGGAGAATAGAGCAACTAACATCGTGCCTATCAGGAAGAAACGGCGCGCCATTGTTGATGCTGTCAAAGGTATTTAATAGATTCTTTATTCTTTGTGAAAAGAAGACAAAACAATCATTAATATAAAAAAAAATATTTAAATTATGGTTTGCCAAAGATTACAATTATTGATTTTTGACATTTTATTGTAACTGTTAACTTCTATTATAGTCTGTTTTGTTAGAGATATCATTTCAATGGCAGTTGGGTTACGATTTGTTTTAACAATTTTCAGGTGGATTTGGTTTCTTGTGCGTGGAGTCTGAGGAGAACCGTCGTCTGTTCTTCCACATGTCTGAAGTTCGCGGAAATCCCGCGGATCTGCAGCCCGGAGACACGGTCGAATTTGTTATGCTCACCAACCAAAGGAATGGCAAATGCTCCGCTTGTAATGTTGTTAAGATCAGGCGAGTTACTTGTTTAATATACAAAATAGATCTAGATTTGTAACCTTCATATTACATATCGTTGTTTTCTATTCTTAATGAAAGTTTAAATTACATAAAAATTAGATAACGCGTAAATTATGCTAAAACTCTTTAAATAAATAAATAATGACAAATGTGTACGTAACAAAGGTCATTTTGTGCTAAATATAATATATACTTCATCAAAATCCATACTAAAACTTGTAATGGCGGGCATAAAATATATTTTTTTAAGTTCGATTATCGCAAACACTTAGGATGTTACATAATAATCGAAAAGCATGGATATTTCATAACAATTGAATAAGATTCACATATGTTGAAAGTTCGAATCGATTCATATATTTTAATCGATATTTTAAGGCAGCTCACTTCACTATGAAACTGAAATTGATGGATGTCAAAAGTGTCCTATTAAATTGACCCACCTATAGTAATGGTAACGTGTTTGTATATACTTATGTATTTATATAATTGTACAAAGCAGTAAGACTGTGAAGCGCGGGGATCGTTCGGAGCGTCCTCTGGCTCGGCTGCGTACTGCCTCCTCGGAGGAAGGTGCGCCGCGAGTTGTTGTCACACGAAACCCGCGCGGACCAGACGGCAGCCGCGGCTTTCGACCTCGCAGACCCATCGCAGGTGGATTACTCAAAACTCTATACCTCTATCTCTCATTATCTCTTTCCCTCTTTCCCTCTCCCTCTCTCGCTCTCTTTCTCTTCTCTATCATAGTACTATTTTTAGTTAATACTAAAAAATACAAATCAATAACGAATAGCCTAAAACAACAATTGCTAGTGGGATTTCTTTTTTTAATTTTTGCCGTTTTTCTGTCTTCAAAGTGATTAATGTCTCGTTTCCTCTTTTTAACTTTTATTTAATATAAATATATAAGAAATGTTAAATATAGTGAATGTGTGCTTATTTCAGAGCAATTGATTGAGTGGCTGCAGAACGTGAAGCTGTGAACACTTCACCACTGCTATGTATTCAACGGCATAGGGTTAAACATCCTAGGTTTGATTACAAAATTCAAAGTTATCATTGTATTCACAAGAGACTGACTGATTCTCTTTCCTATAGCGGCATTTAGAAAATTGTTTTTGTTATTTATACAACTCGATAGAGGAAATAATTTTCAAATTGAAAAAAAGATGCCTTTTCAGAACAGTCATGTAAGCAATTAGAACTGTTGCCTTCAGCCCAATGCAATTGACATCGATCAATAAGGACTTCACCGTATATAGCTTATAATTGATGAGCAAAAACATATCAAATTTATTAAAATGTTTTATTTGCTTATATAGGATTTTCATTTACGTGAGAGGTTCTTTTTCGCATAAATACGTTGTTCAAAATTCCGTTTAATACAATACCTTAGCAAATTTATTTGCAAAGTTCGAATCCTAATGGTAACAACTAAGACACGTAACAGTTGAAGTATGAAGCAAAAACATTTATTTATATAATAATATGCATGCTCTAGCACAAAACGAATCCCGCTTTTAAATGATCTAAGTTATAAAACATGTGTAAATACAATGTAGTCAGTAAGTATAATACTATTTGGAAGCTAGTTATTTGTTTCCATTTTAAATTACATTGCAATTACTAAATTATAAATCTTAATTAATTAATATATTTTTACAATAACTAGTTTACAATTTGAATATTTGGATCTCTTGTTATTGAATTATTCTGTGATGAATTGTGACGATGAAATTTCATTGTGTTTGTTATTTTAAATGTCTCGATGTGCAATTTTTGTTTTTTGTTTAAATGTATAGTTCATAACCGACCTAGTCTCCACTGTACACGTGTGAAATGCGTTGTATCTGCTTCAACTTTTATGTGTCTGCAGATGTAATGCTTCCGTACTGTTACTTTACGTGTCGAACAAATAATATGTAGATGTTAACACATTTCTTTATGAATTTTGAGAAAAGCATTTATATAATATGCTATGAACTGCATTGGAACCAAAGACTGAAAAAAAATATTTATTACAATAATACTATTGGTGTTAGATTACTTTAACTATATGTTGATATACATTAATATGATGAGGCCATAGATATTGTAAAGATTATTTTCTGTAACATTGCCGAGTTGACAATACCGTTTTCTAAATGTATTTATAATCAATTTGTTATGCTTAAGTTATAGACGGCTGAAAGGTACTTTGATGATTGAAAAAAAAAAAAAACAAAAATAAGTTGGTACAATATATAATTATAAGGCTGAAAGGTTTGAACTGTGAGAATTTTGACTGTGAGTCGATGTTTTTTTTTTACTATTCTGTTGTGACTTGTGTCAAAGAGGCCTTATATCAAGAATAGCGTCCCGCAAACAACAACTTGCATTCTACCTTGATGTAACCTTGTTTTTTTTTTTTAATATTTATTTCTGTTGAATGCCCAATTTAGATTACATTTATACGTACAACCGAAATTAAGGAGCCACATATATCGTCTCCTTAAAAAAAAATCATTTTTAAAAAATTACAAAATCTCTTAGTTTTTCTATTCAATTAAATATTTCTCTTTAACATGCGATGGTGTTTATAAAGAAATAATTAAAGTAACATTTGGGCTCGCTTTGAATTCCTTTCTTTCGGTTGTCTGACAAATCCTTGTGATATGACAATTCCTGCATTGGATGAATTAATAAAATATTATGATTATTTCCAAAGATAAGTAAAAAAAAAAGAGGAATTTTGAACAAACGTTGATTAATATATAATATGCTTGTACGCTTTAAAACTGCATGTTATTATTTGCTAAAACTCATTTACATATTTAACCGTTTATAGTGATAGTGTTAACTTATATAATCTGGATATTGATGTTGTAGTGTATTACATAAGAACCCCGGATCGTTTCGGGTATAGGTATCATATACTAGTCTTAAAAACTTACGCTCGCCGACGAACGTATAAGCAGTCGTGCGTAAGATAAATGCTAGTGAACGAACATATAATCTTGATCAATAAACCTTTGTAAAGGTGTTGGATGCACGATTTTTTTTTTGTCTTAAGTCAAACATTTTTCTTCCTATTCTATTCAACAAAAAAAAAAAAATTTTATATGGATTTTTTTATACTTATTAAATTCAAAGGTTATTTACAGGATGAATGTAAAGGAAAAGGTTTTTTTTTTAATTATACTGATTTGACTGTTTTGTGAAGAAATATGATTTTATATGATTCTAATTACGTGTAATTTTTAAATAGGCGGTGCATCCTAACAATGTACTTGTGGAAGCTTAGCCAGATTTTCACAATTGTTTTAAATTTCACATTATACGATTTAAATTTTTTTTTTAATTTTCATTTGTTTATTGAAACGCTTTTTGAAAGATTATGATTTATATAATCTTTCAAAAAGCGTTTTGGTAAATAATTGTAGGAGCTTTGGCTTACGGAGCAAATAACATGGATTTCTTATGATGTTTTTTCCTCATCACTTTCAATTTTTTTTGTAATTTCCATCCATTAATTTATTGAGCCTTAAATAATAAGGCTACCTTAAAAGTTTTTTTATGTAATTTGAAAATTTTAATTTCAGCGATTTAATTTGGTTTTTCAGAATTTCAGTTTTGTTATTTCATATTGTATTATTATTGCCGCCATTTTGGAAAAATGTCAATTTTTGGATTTTTTTTACCCCAACCATTTTTGTCGTATTGATTACGAGAAAAAAAAAGACAAATAGCGTTAGTCAATAATAATCAATTACCAATTTTTTTGTTAAAAAAAATATGGCAATTATAAAAAAAAACATCACGTATTTAGAATTTTACGTTTACGTTACGCCTCTTTTTTTTTAAAAAAAACTGTTATTATATCTTTTGTTTTCTGAAATAACGGCGGCAATGACAAGATATAACAAATTTGAAATACGGAAGAACCTATCGACATTAATAAAAATTCAAAACTTCTGAGAAACTTTCCAGGTATAACTGATTAATGCTTGGAAATGCAACTAAAAAACCCTTCAAATTATTGAAAAAAAAAAAGTGAGAGTTTTAGCTAAAATTTTGTGTACGTATTGTAGATGTTATTGTCCATTGGTTTTGGCACTTGATTGAAAATGTGACATGTGATGTAGGATATTTGTCTGTTTGCATTGTCGGTACCACTGTTCGACATTCAGACAAGTACAAGCTTAAATTATAATCTCTATTAAAATATAAAATTGAGGGATTTTTGAAATTGTGATTAATAATTCAGTGCCTAAAAGAACCTCTGAGAATGAGCAATAAACACCAATAATATTAATGTTCATAATAATAATTGTTCTTCAGAATAACAAACTTTGGAATGATGACAAGTTATCCATGCCAAATGTTTGTAAGCCCGTGTGTATTCCATTTTATTTTACCTTTCATGAATTATTAATATTGCAATAAATATGAATGATTTTATTTCTCTTGAGTTCTTAGACTGCGTTAGTAAGACATGTTATCTATGCCAAATGTACCCCCCCCTAAAACTTTAATTTCTCTTACCTTTCAGAAATACAAACTTTGGAATAATCATAAGACTTTTTTTTTTTTTTTTTCAGTACTTCCACATTATTTATAAGTTATATCGACATCCTGTATATTTAAAAACTTTAATAAAGTATTGTACACACCCACGAAGTTGTACTTTGTGACCTTTTTTCAACGACAAAATGAACTCTAAGTTGGTAAATCTATCAATGACGGTCAGACCTGGATAACCGGGTAACCTCTATAAGCGAGGGTCATTGTCCGAACCCAACGGTTGACCGCCATAAGGAGAAAAGGGTAAGAGAGAATGGTTTATAAGCGAGAAAAATATCGCTATCCTTTGGTCTACTTATACAAGTCTACTTATTCATACAAGTGCCTATTTATTGTATGGTAAATATAGAGTATGATGACCATGAACAACATAGCCTTGAATCACATTGAATTTTCAAATACCCTTCTAAAGGAAGACTAGAGACTTGACTTGTTTGCAACATGATTGTAGTTCGGGATCTCCAGAGAAGTTACCGGATTTTTGTGCTTAAAAGATAAAAAATTATTAGAAAAAATCAAGCACTTTTATAAATGCGACCATTGCCACCATCTAATATATAAAATTCTCGTGTCACAGTTTTCGTTCCCGTACTCCTCCGAAACGGCTTGACCGATTCTCATGAAATTTGTGAGCATATTCAGTAGGTCTGAGAATCGGCCAACATCTATTTTTCATTTTTTTTAACTGCGCGCGGACGGAGTCGCCGGCGACAGCTAATAAACATGTAAAAGCCAATTCATGATAAAATTTATTAAATAAACATGTTACAAAACGTTTATGTAATTTGTAAATGGAATTATGTCAATTAGTCAGTGTTATTGTTAGTAAATCTTTAGTAACTCTCAGTCATATCTCTCCTCTTATAGTTAATTTCGTATAATAAATATTAATTATAGTGTATTTGCAGCTATAACGTTTTGTTCCAAATTTTACGACTTAATTTTTTTTTTATAAAATGGGAAAATTAGATCATGTGCAATATAATAAGATTTTAGAATATTAGAATTTTTAGATTAGAGTTTTTCTAACAATACACTGTCTTACCGTGGGTTTCTGAGAACAGAATCTCCGCTTAAAACAATATTGTAATCTCTGTTTTGTCAAAGATAATAGAGGTGACAGGATTTATACAGAGATTTTGCTATTAGAAACCAACGGTGGGTCATGATTTTATGAACTTTTTATTAGTTATGTTACTACGGATAATATACAAATTAAACTAAATAGCTATCAAATTTCGTAATAATAAACTCTTTAAATTGGTAAAAAAGTACTAAATACTTTTTAACCAACTAATTGTTGACGCGGTGGTAATCCGTGCATTTCTTCACAGGTGGAGTTACGCCACAGATTTACGTGTCCGTAATGGTCCCATTTTCGGATAGCGTTGTAAAGATTTGATCCCGGACTGGCAGTTAATTGTAGATCCTTAGCTCCAAGAACTACGTAATCTTCGGCCAGGTAACCAAGTTTGACGCCCTCTTCTAGAATCATCTTGGCCCTTTTTATTTGAAGATCGGTGACCCGAGCATGCACTGGTAACTCTTCTCTATAATCGCCTTCAAGAAAAAAAAAACTTTTAATAAACAAATAAACAGCGGTAAAGTAGAACCCATTGGAAGAAAACCACAAAACCTGTGAAATCCAAAGATTTTAGTATCGTTTGTAAGTCATATGAAAGCTACTCGTCAATAGATTATTTATTGCTTGCTAGCTGTCGCTCGCGACTCTGTCCGCACGGAATTAAAAAAAAAAACGAAATAAGTAGCCTATGTGTTCCTCCAGATTATGTTCTACGTGTGTGCAAAATTTAATTAAGATCTGGTTAGCCGTTCCGGATATACCTTCAAACATTAATCCATCCATTCAAACATTCGTATTTACAGAGCTGGGCATTAACTCGTTAATCCGTTAATCGTTAATTAACGAAGTTAACATTTTGCTTAACGGATTAACTTT